>JAPYZC010004757.1:0-13907 GCA_030522665.1 Ichneumoninae sp. A BG-2022a | reverse complement strand
TGTGCGGATCGCGTCAGCTAGGCAACACAATATTAGTGTAAACAAGCACAAGGAGTTGAAAGGTACATTTTTGCGGAACATTTTGATCGCTGAGACGATTAGTTTCAGATTATTATTAACCGAGGCCACCGTAACTTTGCTAATAATCATGTGTGGGGTCGATTGTAACAGTAGATCTGGGTCAATTGTACCAGCAATAATTAATTTCTTCCAATACCAATACCAATACCAGTATTATTTATTTATTTTATTGTTACATTCTAAGCAATCAGCGATAATTTCTACACTTATAATTTATAACCAACCAATTGTAGAATATAACATTTATAGTAGGACTGTATAGTTAGGCCGGCTAAAATGGCTTACCCGGCAAATAATTTTTAAACAATTTTAAATTAAAATTTAATTTTTTCTGTACTAATGCACCCCCGTTCTATTTCTTAATAGCAGTCGGCGAAGGATTTCGTTGATGCAGGAGGATGTTACAAATGACCCCACTACCCATTACAATTGACCCCACCGCGGCCGAAATTCTTACCCAATTTCGTCTGTGTTTAAAGGGGCAGTGTTCGCAATTCTGTGCATATTTCGGCTTGAAATTTTTTAACTATATACCTAAGACTAGGTTAATGGTGCACCATTGGATGCCGAACCGTTAGACCTTCGGGTTTGTTGGTAAAAAAATTAAAAAGGATTTTTGTTACTTTTGTCCCCGGTCTCCCCTACAGACGTAAATACACGCGGCAAGAAGCGAGGCTATAACTGTATTATTCAAGTACGTAGAGAACTCGCGGGATAAAGAGAGCGAGCGAGAGAACTAGGTCTCGTTAAGCCAGCGAAGCTTTGGGAGCGGAGGATCGGTTAGGAGGCGGCGGTGAAACTACTAAGAGCCGCTTTCGCATCGTGCCCCTGTATATATGTACTCTTCGATTCATGGATAATCTCTGCTTTGGAAACTTGCCACTGAATGAGTCCCGGCATAAGGAGAATTTCAGCCTCGATATTCTCGTTAATCTACTCGCGGTCTCGGGGTTTTCTGCCTTCTGACGGATCGAACACCGTGGACCGGGTGTGCGGTACACACGTAGATCCATTTATCTCCGGGATTATTGATTCGATGATCTTGTCTCGTACTGCCTGCGGCGATGGATAGACCGTACAGATTCGAAGAAAAACGAATCTTTGACAAGTCGTACGGCGGAGAGTGTATGAGAGCAGCTTGAAGCAATTTACCGAGTACGTCTCCTCCACACCCTTGATTCCCGTTGCAGCAGAAAGCTCGATTCCGCCGCCTCCGCGCTCCTCCCTCGTCGCATTCCAGCCACGGTGCTTTCACGAATGAATTCCCTCTTGACAGCCAGTTAGCGGCGCCTGTTGCTTAAGAAACTCGGTAACGCCTCGCACCCGACCCCCTCGCTTAATTCTCTGGTTAAATGCGACAAACGCGGTAGACGGTATTAAAATTGATCGGATAACGGAATATCGAAAAATACAAATTTATTCGGCGGTTAGAACAAAAAGCAAGACTCTGAATATTCATGGTTAAATAGTGTGGATATTTCGACGTAACGCTATTCTTCGATCGATTCCTATTATTGATTACCACCAGCTTTGCGTGGGAATGCAAGGGAGACGGGTAGATAGGGTAAAAGTGGTGAATATGGCCCACCTCGATTAACACGTAAATCAACGATATATGGACCGGTCCATATTCCCCACTTTTACCCTACATACTTCGCGTATAGCAGTCTCGGGTTGCACGCTTCGCTCTTTATACAGCGTACCTAAACGGTAGATCCATCCGGCGGGGGTGGAGTCCGGAAATGTTAGGATGCATAAATTGAGAACATTTTGTGTGCAGAGCGGAGGTTCCTCGGGAGCCGCCCGGAGGAGGATAGGGCACGCGGTGAGGACGAGCAAAGGAAGGAGACCGGAGGGTATGCGATCTTCCAGCTCTCCTCGATCCGGTGGTTAGCAAGCCGCCGAGAGATTTAGTGAGATCTTAGGGTAAAGTGTGGATATTGAGGGTATATCACTCACGGTCTGTGGCTGCGACCCCGTGCAAACGGATCTCCTGCTCGCTCGACCCCGCGTCTCTCCCCTCACCGGCCCCCCTTCGCCGTCCGGAGGATACAGAGATGGACGGTACGAACAGGTTCGGGTAGGACAGAAATTGTAGATGGTACACTATGACTGCAGCTGTGTAGCGTATACAGCGAGAGAGGCACGGATCGTTAGGCCGCGGCATCGGCCGCTCGACCATCTCACAGCCGCTTCTGCAACTGCCATACTGTGAGGATGCTCTCCGAGAGTTCGTATGTATGTATGTATGCACGGAGGGACATCCGTATTCCCAGGATTTGCCCAACGTCACCATCCTCGCCGTCTTCGACGTACACCCTCCCGCGCGCTCTATGCAAATTGGAAAGCCGACGTTTCCCCTGGTCCCGGTCGAGATCAACATCAGAAGTCCGCACCCTCGCCCAATTACTCCACAAGCCGAATACGCTAGGTTCTCGGTCTCCCCACTCTCTCTCTCGATCCGATCGTAACTACGTAACCAACTCAACCTGCTCAAAATGGGCCGCACTTGAAGAAAAATATTATAGCAGTGCTTGTGAAATCAATTTGAAATTTGAAATTAATCGAGAGCGTTGATGATCAACCGTCACATCCGGTTTGAAAATCTTATTTTTCGACCAGAAGTAAATAAAGGAACGTGATGAGAAGCCCATATGAAAATTTCAATTTGCAGTTTTTATGAGAAAGCCACATGAAAATTTCAATTTGCAACTCATATGAGGAGCCATATGAAAATTGCAATTTTCAACTTTTTTTCCCCTTAATTCGACCAAGTAATTAATTGGTCGGCAACCAACTAATTTTTTAGCCCGATCAATCAATCTGTCGGCCCAACCAATCGCCTGATTCTATTTGATGATCGGAGTCTATTTGATGACGGAGATAGTTCGGGACACTACTCTTTGTTCCCTACATAAATGCGTCGATGTAATTTCATAGCTGCTGCACGAAGAAGCCAATCAAGGATTTAATTAATGACGACACAATGCGATGCAGTGACATTTTTTATTTTTTAGCCCGATCAATCAATCTGTAAATGCGTCGATGTGATTCCATAGCTGCTGCACGAAGAAGCCAATCTAGGATTTAATCAATGACGATACAATGCGACGCAGTTAAATCAATCCGCATGAATCCGCTGAGACATGTAATTAGGGACACATTAACCATCGGATCTCAAAAGCTCATCTGATATGCGGATTCCGATAGCTTTCAACAGGTTCGGGCGTATCCGAGTAGCGGCGTGTGCATTGGTTTACATGCGTAACATACAGAAGATAACGGTACTCTCATCGCGGGAGTAAGACGGGCGTTGCAATTGATACGTGACGCATTCGGGCCCCGTCACTAACATACCTGGTTTAGCAGGTATCTCTGTGACCGATAGGTATCAATCAAACATTCGGGCTGCAGCTCGTACGTCACGTGAGAAACCCGTAGACCGAATTCGCGAGAGAAAGGGATCATGTTCGTAAGGGAAATGTGATGACTGCTGTATCTCTACACGGCGAACCAGCCGAGCTCATCAATCCGGCAGGCTATTCCGTGCCGGTACATTCCTATACATGGTCCCAATCGCAGTCCCATCGTGTAGATTTCCTCCTTGCTTGCACTGTCGAGGTCATACCTAACGACGCACTGCGTATGGCTTGCCGGTCGCTGAGACGCGCGGTATTTCCCCCAATCAAGAGGACTTATGCGACACTGCACGACGTACGAGGGTAACGACCAACAGTCGCAGCAACACCTGACTGACTATAGTTCGGCTATTCAATGCGAGTTTCAGCCGTTCTCGCTGGTTCTCCTATGCAACGCGGAGACGTATCGAAACCTATCACAGATTCCATCTCCTGGACGCTTTGATTATAACCCGACTTCGGTTTACGGTGAACAGTGCATGGTCCGCCATGTGTACCATCAATTTATGCGCGTATGCTGAGTAGCGGGGGTGTGGGGTGTGGGGGGGGGGGGGGGGGGGGGGGGGGGGGGGGGGGGGGGGGGGGGGGGGGGGGGGGGGGGGGGGGGGGGGGGGGGGGTCTCACTGTGCCGTGCAACGAAGTCTCATTAGCGAGTGCAAGTGAAGTGAGCAGGCAACCTGGCAAGTTGCTCGACGAAGGGCGCGATAATCACCCCCCCGCGCTTGTACCTAATCCAATCAAAGCGTAGTCGAGCTTGCTAATTTACTGGTAACGACGAGAGGGGGGGTAGAGGGCATTACGTATTATTTAGCGCCTGGCTGGTGGTGGAGCCGGGAGGCACTAGACGACCGCAGTAGGATCGACGACGACGAAAACGACGAGGAATACACTTTGGCTGGAACTTCGTGACCTAGCGTCCCAAGACCGCGAGATGGGCGACGAACTGGAATGAGGTAACGAGGGCACAGACTCGCCTTTAGCTTTGCCAAAGAGACCCATCAATTTCGTTACCACGCCGCCGCAATCTGATGACAATTTAAGTTGACTGTAATCGACAAGCTATTGGTTCCGTTGCGATTGCAATTTAACGCCTCAAAGGTTTCGATTCGGAAGGGTCATTGAAACATTTTGATTTTTCCCAGCCTTAAACGGACTTCGGACTTGAAGGGTTAAACATGAAGAGGAACAAACTAATTGGATTCGTGGCTGATACAAAAGCGATACCGTTTCCCTGATTTCCGGTCCCTCGACGGCATTCGACAGACGTGAGTTTTATAGCCGTGTACTAGTGTTCAATGCAAGAGAGCTCGCGTCTTCCGGGGCCAACGGAGAGTAGTCCTGAGAATAGAAGCGATTTACGTTCCAGCGAAACTCTCGGTAACGTGGGCCAGCTCTATCGAGGTTCGTCTAAACTCTGCGGGCCATTGGCATGATCTGGATAACTCAAGGTGCGAAGCTACCATTGCCTCTTTTCGCCATCATGAACCCGAGCAGAAATTTGCGAGCGTTACATTGGGCCCTGATAGGGTCCTGATAAGGCCTTCTCAGAACCTTATCGGGTCTTCTCAAAACCTTAGCAGACCTTCTCAGAACCTTATCAGGGTTTCTATTCGGCTGCGTCGACGCAATTACATATCCATTTCGTTTTTCTTTGCTTCATCTTTGGGTAAGTTTACTCAGTTGTCAGACACAGATTCCGTACGTAGTACATACCCCGAAATGAATCAGCCGTAGGGACCGTGGATTCAATCATCCATAGGGATCCCACGTAGCTGCAGTTTCGCATCTGGGCCGGTATCGGTCACGGGACAGGTCTAACGAGCTAAATATGAGAGAATCGACGGATAGCCGTGCTGGAGAGACGAGCGGAGGCGGTTCGCAAACTCCCGATATTCCGTGGCGAACGGTCAGCAAAGGACTCAGATGGGTTCCCGATGTCCGATGCAGCCCACGTATTCTCTCTTCTTCCTCCCGAGAAGAAGAAATAAGAGTCGAAGGGGATGGCTCCCAGTTTCATTGCAGCTTCGCCCCATGATACCGCGCTGGTACAGGGCGAATACGAGTGTGAGAGGGTCGAGGCTATCCCTCGCAACTCTCTCTTGGATAGTCACCCCTTCGCCACTCTCCGCCACCCTCGCTGTTTTCCAACAACGCGCCCGACCAGCTTCGAAATCCCTCGAAGCAGTTTCCCAGAGCTCTACATCCCTCCGCGCTCTGTACCGGCAGTGATACAGGTGTAGCCCGGAATACAGGGGGTGTATACGTGGTACGATTCCTCTCGACCCGCGAACGATCTCTCTCTTTCATCGAGCGGCTTGGCTATCTGTGTGCCGATATACCCATGCGATACCCATTGTTCGCGAGAAAACTACGAAATTGGGCTGGAGATTTAAGTAGCACATACTCCGGTAAAGACCGAAACTCCGGTAGAAATTTTAAAGCCCCATATCGGGGCTCGATAAAGTTCCCGAAGGGCCTTGGCAGGGCCCGATCTAAGCTTTGCATTGGGCTTTGGAGCCTTTTTTTGGTTCTAATGATCGTCGACGAGACTTCTGAATTAAAAGGGTAGTCGAGAGAGTTTAGCGGTCGAAGTCACTACAGACAAGACATTTTGAAGTATTTTGAAATATTTGAAAATATTTGGATATTGCCCTAAACTTCTAAGTCCTTTGGGGATAGAAAGAACATATTCTTAATAAACCGAACAATTGCGAAAATTTGATGGATGAAAATGTTGTATTTTTTGGACGAATTCATCGGTTTGGTGTTTTGTTATTACGGTTTGCTTATCTTTATCGGAGACGGATTGTCTTTGACTCTGTTCTTTGCTTTCGACAATGGACATTTTTGGGCTTCGGTAATAATTTCGATATTGGCTGTAGAGGTGGGACTAAAGAAAATGAAAACATTTGAGACGCTCGATTGTACCATGTAAAGGGTTCCGACCGTTCCACTTCATACGGCGAACAATGCGGCAATTTATTAAGTGAACAATACGGAAAGATCTGCGCGTGAATTATTATCCATCTATTGCCCGAGGACACAGCGAAATCTTTTGAAAGTACTAACGATAAATCGAGTCGTCCACCTCTCTCCGTGCACGGTGTCGTTTCTACGACCTGACTGTGTGACCGAGAGTCCGAGAGATAAAGGGGGCAGCCGGGGAGGAAGAAAAAAATTGTGAAAACGCGAAAAGTCCGGGGTATAAATCGGGTGGATCGAAACGCGGTTAAATCGGGCGTTCACTTTATCGAGAGGTTTGTAACCGCCGTTTCATCGTCGCGGAGGCTTTAATCATCGAAAGTGCACCTGCTGCTATTGCGGTGTGCGAGAACGCGCGCGCCCGGTTCGGTAAAGGTTTCCCATGGAAATTGCCAGGAGCATATCTGCACGGATGGCAACGCAGCTGAGAACTGCGCGCGACTGTGGTAGAGACAACGATCACGAGTACCCGAGCAAAGATGAAAGTAGTCAATCGTCGAGTCGGTATTGGTGCGATCGAAATAGGAAATTCGCGAATGGCTGTTGAAGATTCGTACGGGTTCTTTGTTGCCAAAGAGGCTCTTTGTCCATGTTTCCCAATGACACACCGGCGACGCGATAAAGTCCCACATACCTTCCGCTCTCAGGACGGCAGTTGCGAGAAATCCGTCCCGCTTCCGATAAGTCGCAAATAGAAAATAGTTCCCTTTCACAATAGGGACTTCGAAGTTCTGTTATTGACAAGCCCGGCTCGGGAATTACTACGTTAACGAAGTAAAATAATCGATATTAGAGACCCGGGGACGGGGCGAGGGAGGGGAAAAAGGTAACGGGGCATCGAGCCGGAACAATGTTGTTTCGCGGAACATCTAGGAAGTCAACGATTTAATTCGATTCCGTGTGGTAACGCCCGGTCGCTCCCGTCTCCTGTCAGGACAGAAACAGGTACTGAGCGAGCGGGAAACAGCTCCGATAACGAGTCCAGGAAAACCCGGAGCCCCGTGAATTTCCAGCGATGCCGATGCCGAGCAAGATCGAAGAACAACAGACACTGCAGCCACACGGTGTTGTTGCGATACGTGACAGCGAAAATGTTTCTTTACCTTTTTCTTTACTCTCGATGGTTTTTTTTTTTTTTTTTTGAGTCGCCGGTCGCACCGGGAGACTTCGGGATAAACGAGAGAAAGCCTGGAACGGAGGCGACTTAGCACGGAGAATGTGGCGGGATAAAGGCGTACGGCATGATCGACCCCTTCGCCGAGCTGGCCAATTATTCTACAAGCTTCTTCCAGTTCCGGTGTGGTGCGGTTTCGCTGCTCGTTAATTACGCACTAATTAATGGTGCCGGTTTAATTGCTCTGCTTCTTTTTTTTTCATTTTTTCTCAGAGCATTTCGCGGCAGCGCTGGCAGCCATTCATTCCCGGGACTGACAGGGGTGGCGGTCCGGTATAACTCCTCTGGTTCCTCCGACGAGGAGGAAAAAAGAATACATTCGCGCTACGGTGTAGATCCTTGGCAAATTTATTAATTACCCGTCGACTCGGAGCCGCGGGCTTTCGGATCTCGCCGCGAGATTTTATCCGAAGGGGCGCGTGGAGGAAAGCTCGTTCGGATCGCTGTCGAACATAAGGGGGGGGGGGGGGGGCCGAAATTAATTCGACGATATCCGAGCGAACAGAACGCAATACTCACGGAGGCAAAGAAAATTTTCTTCCGCGCACACGAACATGGGGATGCACGTGCGCCGTTACATAGCCCGATATAAAGAGAGAGCCCCACCTTACAGTCGGATTGCCCGAGGGATCGGAGGAGGATACCGGCACGGAATCTCGGTGCTTTTAACGTAAAACGAATAAGGTCGTTACATAAAAACAAAATCGATTTGCAGCAAAAAAAAAAAAAAAAGATAAAAAAATGGAAAAAAAAAGACATCGTTCTATTTCTCCGTGGAAAATCGTTTTACCTTGTTCGACCTGAATTGCGTCAGATATAAACGAAAGACGGATAAAAATAAACTGTTTTTTTTTTTTTGTTTCTTTCTTTTTGTCCTCGATGCCTCGCGAACAAAGTCTCTCGGAGACATTGCTCGTGTTTCGCTTATTGGCATCACGTTCGCGTGAGAATTCATCGCGGGTCTTAGGAGATCCTCTCTCGGTCTCTGCCACCTCGTCGTTGTCATCGCAGCGGCGGTAGAACACCTCGCAGTCCCCGAGGGCACGCGAAGAGGCGGTAACGAAATTAATAATCAACGGAGGAGACGACAGCGCGGGCAACGGCGAAAACCCGGTATAGCCCGAAACTCTTTCTCACACGTGACTGGGACGAGCTGCCGCTCGGTGGAGGTTTTACGGACGGGGTAAATGCGGGCTTGGCGTGAAAATTCCGTCAAGAATTCTAATGAATTCGCTCTAGTGTGCGGGCCACGGAATAAAGTTGCGACGACGAAGAAGGACGCGTTGGGGATCTCGGAGCTTTTCTCTCTCGTTCGCTCTTTCGATGTTCTCCTTCGCCTTTCAGGAACCGTAGCTCACGGAAACGAGAGGCGGGTGGTAATGACAATAATAATAATAATAATAATAATAGTAATAATAATAATAATAATAATAATAATTTAGGGGCAGATTTTGCCTGGTCGCAACGACAGTTAGCAAAAGCTGCAGTCTTACCGGATCCGGACGTGGAGTGAGAGCGTATATATATATAGATATATATAAGAATACTAAAACGGAGGGATAGGCGAACGAAATGGAGATCATGGTCGACAGAACTATGGTTGAGGGACAAAAGTAACGACAAGAAATAACGCTCCGCTCGACTCAGCGGGAAGCGTTTGTCATTCTTCGTGGCCGGGGCAAATCTTGGTTTCGAAGTTACAGCCTCCTCCTCTCGCTCGCTGTTCTGCGGTAAGGATACGAGGATAGGCGACGTAGGGAAATTACAATTATTATACGAGATTTGAACATTTCTCTCTGTTTCATTCGTCACTTTACCTCGCACGAAGAAACATTTTTCTGTTTCTCTAACAAAATGTAGATCGTTAATAATTTATTGGTGTGGTAGCGAAAATATTTGGTTGCTACAGCAAAATATTTGATGCCACAACAAAATTTTTGCTATCGCAGCAAAATATTTGATGCCGCAGCACAATGTTTGCTGACACACACGGAGAAAAAAGAATTGTTGGGACAACTAGAATTTTGTTACCATAATTGATTTACCTGTTTAACATAGGGACAACAACATATTTTGCTGTGGAAACAAATATTTTTACTACCACAACAATAAATTATTAACGATCTACATTTTTTTTAAAGAAACAGAACTATTTTTCTCCGTTCAGTAAAATATTTGCTACTACAACAAAACATTTGCTGCCACAGCGAAACATTTGATGAGACAGCAAAATATTTTGTTGCCTGTATGTTAAGCAGATAAATGAGTTATGGTAAAAAACTTCTTGTTATCCCAACAATTTTTTTTTCTCCATGCGACGATGTAACGACGACTTCATGCTAAAACATATGTGACGAGAAAGTCACGAGGTGGGGTTACACGAGTAGCAACTGAGACGCAAATTTTAATTTTTCCGTTTTTTTTTTTTTTTTTGAGGTAGGAGCATCGTTGCATGTTTCTTTTGTGCCATCTCGTCACCGACCAATCTCTTGGCTCCTCTCTGCCATTGTCTCCGAGGACTCTTCATTGACCCCATCCCACTGACCCATAATCAAGTCGCCCCGAAGCTGTCGGCGCAGTTTCAATTAGTTACTCGCCTTGTTTCGAAAGACTTCTCCCGATTTTATCTCCGCTTCACTCTCACTCCGGTGCCAGTTCATTTTCTCGTCTCTCGTCGAACACTAATGCGAACAACGACGGTGACAAACAGTCACACCGAGACGGGACGAGAGCTCGGGGGAGGGAGAGTTAGAGTATGCTCGAGTCTGCCGGCCCCTCATTAGCGTCGTCGTTCTCATCAGGATTTTTCCCGCTCCCCGGTCTCTCGCTCTTTCCCTCGCCTCTTCCCCTAAAGCAACCTGCTAACTCTCCTCGTTGCTTGCTCGTCAAGCAGGACTCGGGAAATTAGCTGCTTGTAGTAGCTACCTCTGATCTCTCGCATCGCCCGCGGGGCTTGGCTGAAGCGCTCCTTTCGGTCTCCGCCGTGCGGTATAGACGAACGGACCAAAAAAAAATATTTAAATCATTTTTCCAAAAAATTCAAATATACTTTTTCACTCGGAAAAATGTGGACCTCGGCGATATCCTCGTCGTCGAACGGGAAAAAAAATCTCCGAGAGAATAAGATGGGTATGGAATATGGAATGGAAGAGGAGAAGGAAACGAATCGGGCGTGGGGAGGGAGGGCGAATATTTGGCTCCGGTTACATGTCCCTCCCGCCCGTCCGGCCCCTCTCGCCGGCACATCGTTCTCGTCGTCGCAGTCGGCGGGACACAATAGATTTACGTATTCGAGCAAAGAGGTAGAACAGTGGTACTGCGATAGCCGCGGGGCGACTCTCTCTCGGCAATCTTGGCAGCGGACCAACTGTAGCAAATAGGTACGCGAGCAGTTTCCTCCCCGCTCGGGTTTCACTGTCTCTCTTCGCCCTTCTGTGCTAACAGTCGAACTCCGGGCGAAACGACTCCCTCTCACGATGATTCGTCTTTTTCATTTTTTTTTTTTTGTCGTTTGGTACTCGCGCACCAATTTTACTGTCGCACGTTTACCACGTATGGAAGCAGTCCGGCCACATGTATGTTTAACGAGTCGCCGGTCTAGTCGGTTGCCGCGCATATTCCATCCTCGAGGTGGTACAAATGTATCGCATGCTTCGTTCATACATCTGTCTTTTAATGAACACGCCAAAACGGGGATATAGAGAGCTTCGCGGATAAACCAGAGTGTATATAAGCTCCTCGTCATATCGAGGGAAGAAGTACTCTTTCGCCAATATGCACTGAGTGCTCGAGAGACCAACATTGCGGTTTTCCGCTGTCATGGGACGGTCTCAAATGAGGGAGGAAGATAGAGGGGACGGTCAAAGAGTCGAGCTTTCCTGAATGACGAAAAACTCGAGGATTTGAATAATCCTCCGTGTGTCTGCCGATTGAATAGCTCGTAAAGAGCTATGGCTCGCTCGACACGCATGAGTTCATAAAGGTTCTTTCTAACGGCTTCCCTGAATCTTTCGGAGCCTCCATCGAATATCATAAAACTGTGCACAGGTGTCAAGTACAAGCTCTCACCTTCGTATGGCTCCAGTGGAAGCAATTAAATGTATTTTGCATTTTGTCACACGGCGCTCAAAGTGGACGGCTAGTGGATACGACCCGAGGGATCAGACAGTTCCTGTTCATGAGAACTCACAGCATATTAAGGCAGCTCTAGCGCACAGTCTGAGCCCACGTGAGCTCTGAGAGATTTGAGAGAAAATTGCGAACTCTTCTCGACGAGATAAAAATCTGAAAAAATCGAGCATATGGAAGGTGCTGAAAAGATTTATTATGCATGATAATAATTCCGAAATGTTATTAACAAATGAATGAAAATAAAATTGTTCAACAATTCCCGGCAACTTAACTTTTTTTTCATATAAAAACAATTTGTTGATGTTTTTAAACAAGAGTGAATTCTTTCAGAATTTTGTGCAATTTTTGAAAATTATGTTTTTTTTTATTAACTAAAGACACGATTTTCAAAATTTACACGAAATTCTGAAAAAATTCATACGTATTTAGAAAAATTAATAAAGCTTTTTCATAAAAAAAAAGTTAGATTGCCGGGTTATTTGTTGGGAATTTTTTTTCGTTGATTTGTTAATAACATTTTGCAATTATTATTATGTCAAATTAATTTCCATATGGTTGATTTTTTCCAGATTTTTATCTCAACGAGAAGTGTTCGCAATTCCTCTCTCAATTCTCTCCGAACTCACATGGGCTCAGGCTGTCCGCTAGTACTGCCGCAATCGTCAAAGCCGAACGAATTTGTCCTGTGGAATATGTGAATTATCAAATATCACGAAGTACTCCAAAGAGCAGTTGAAGCACTGTTCCCTACGTCAGTAATTTTTTTACGGCACAAGATCCCATGTACGCCCGGACTGCCGTCGTATCACTGCCCAGATAGCATTTAGCCAGCAACCCGCCAGCAAATGGACAGCATATGTCCATTTGAGGGTCTGATTTTTTTTTAATTATTATTTGTCACACACCGAATCTGTATCATGCTGCGTATCATGACGGAATGGTGCGCACCACAGGTTCCCGTTCTTCGTTGTTCCAATAAACAGTTAAGTACGTTGACGAGAGAACGAGGACGTGCGCTGATAGGAACATAATGAGGAAGACCAACAACGTATACTAATTGATCTCTCAATATCGCCGTCACTGTCGACCGCGTCCAGCTGGTGGAGATTCATCGATCGACCGTCATCATTAACCCATCGCAGGTCCATCAGCCGGGAACTCCGGCAACGATCCAACTCGGGCGCCTACGGAGTTCGCCGCCCGGCAGGCATCGGGCGGCAAACTGCATAGCCTGCCTTATTCAGGCATCAAGGGGATGTCCATTGTCATCGTATTAAATATCGAAGGTGTCCGATTTCGAGGGCCATCGAGAGATTGCGAGATCGCTCGGTTAACCTGACTCGCCTGCGATCCAGCCGGCAACCCCCTGAACGATTCATCACCGGATGAAAATCGTGCCGCCGAAGCCGACACAGCCCTCGCACGATTTCCTTCCAGGTGCTCGTGGCAGGTTGAGCCATGACGAGGGCTAATTGCCCCGCACCGTTTCAACATATCATTCCCTGCATCCCGTGCCGAACACACTATACTCGCTATGAAACGTCCCACCGGCGAAACCGTCTCTTCCTCGCTTGTTTTCTTTCGTAAGATGACAAAATAAAAAATAACCTACAAGAAAAAAAAACGTCCCAAAAGTAAAAAGTGGACCGCACTTGTCACGTCGTCGTTTTCGCGCCCAGAATTCGTACCGTTTTCTTTTCGCGAAATTTCTACTCCTCGTATAGTTAGTTCGCGAAGGGAAGGGGAGGAGAGAGCCGGGGCGCAAGGGAGGCGTTACACACGTAGTACGTGGGGCACGTACAACGTTGCAGGAAAGTTATACCGAGGCGGCTGGAGGACGAGGAAACTAGAAGGTAGGAGTCGTCCTATTCGTGCGGAATTTCCAAGGAGTTTCGAGAAATCGTGGCTATATACTGGGGAGGAGGGAGGGGGCTGTGCGAGGGAGGTTGTCGGTGAAGCTGCGGTGCGAGCCGGCTTCGGAGCGGATCCGAAACCAGCAGTCGTGGCGAAGCACGAACCTACCGGGGAACGGCGATGCCAACGATGAGCCTCCGGCATATTTATACGTGTGTATGCTACGTGTTTCATTTTTTTTTTTTTTTTTTTTTTTTTTTTTTTTT
>JAPYZC010004755.1:0-14053 GCA_030522665.1 Ichneumoninae sp. A BG-2022a | reverse complement strand
TATATATATATATTGGCAACGGGCCATCGACCGGAGCCCTTCAGCCCTACTGTAATTATTAATAGCTAATTATTAATTTCTGGATAAAAGCGAATTCCTCTTTCGAATACTCATTATCGCGCAATAATTAATGCGGGACCAGAGCTGGACAAAGTACCAAAAAATACTTCAATTGCAAGGTACAAAGTATGAAGTCCTTTTCGTACTTGAAGTACTTTCAAGCACTTTTCGCAATTAGGTTCGTAGCGTTAAACGTTGTCGAGGCTTAAAAAAGGTGCAAAAAAATGTGCTTCTTGATGGTAAAAAAGAGCTGACGGAAATTTTCGTAATTCATCGTTGTGCAGTTATTTTTAATGTATCCTTAACTCTCTTATCATAAAAAAAAACCATAAAATATTTCATCTAATAAAATGAAAAAGGTCACGTCTCGTTTTTTACAGATGTTTTTTTAAATAAAAGAACGGAGGGGAACCCGTCTCGTTCTTTTTTAATGGGGGTTCAAAAATTAATATTTAAAAATAAATTCTCGCTAAAATGACACTTTTGGAAAAGTTTGAATAAATAATCCCATATTAATATAAATATGAAGTCATGCCAATTCATCAAGTATTGGTAGTGTATACTTGTATACTTTTTGTATACTTGGTACTTGACATCGTAAAAAAAATACGTGTGTACTTCAAGTACTGTCCAGCTCTGTAATGAATTTAAAAAAAATTGAATTATGTTTATCCCATCGAACTTTGTCAACTCTTTTTAAATTAAAAATTTTTATTTAAATCGCATTTCTTTTTCCTTTAAATCTCATTGCCTCATCCGGTTAAAGAGAGGGCTCAGGTTGACGAGAAACCGATCGAGCCGTTCGGAGGCTCCGGAGGCGAGGTAAGGGTGAGCGGGCCGAGGCTTAACGGATCTTGGAAAGGATCCCTCCGGGCTCAGTGCCGGGGGCTCAGGCGTGTGAGCGCGTGCCCAAGTGATTTTTTGCCTTGCGAACAGCCTCTCTTGCACTGATCCCACCGCTCGTACTTCTCGGGTTATACCAACAAACCTCCCTGCTCTCCGCACAGTGCCTGTCTATCTCTCCTCTCCTTTTTTCTCTTTTTTTTTTTATTCCCGTTTTTTTTTTTTTTTTTTTAAGGGTGGAACGAAGATTCCAGGGTGTAGGATAGATTGAAGCACGCCACGGTCACGGCCGGCCGGTGGGTAGCGAACGGGCTGGGACACATTATTAGCTTAATAACTCCGAGAGACCTTTTTTAATCCTCCGGTTGATGCCGCAGCGAGACTCACCCTCACTGCCGGGCTCTAACCCGGTTTTTCGAGTCCGGCGATCTCCGTCTCGAGAGCTCGGGGCCTCGGGGGATCCCGGAACGAGAACGGGAAGGCCTTAATTAAAAAATAAACAAGACGGCGCCGAGCGAGGACAGGAAAAAAATGCCGGGAAATTGCGAGGAACATGGTAATCGAGGGGACGATCAAAAAGGCTGGGAAATTGTGAGGAACATGGTAATTGCGTAAAAGATTTTTAAGAAACATTGAGAATAAAAAATCAGGGAAAATGAGATTTTCAAACCGGAAGTGACGTTTTCTTGTATGAAGTCACTTCTGGTTTGAAAAACCGAGATCTTCAAACCGGAAGTGACGATTTCTCGGATGAGGTCACTTCCGGTAGGAAACTGAGCTTTTCAAACCGGAAGTGAAATCGCGCACGGAGAAAAAAAAATTGTTAGGACAACAAGAATTTAGTTACCACAACTGATTTACCGGGTTAACATAGGGACAACAAAATATTTTGCTGTGGCAACAAATATTTTGCTGTAGCAACCAAATATTTTTGCTGCCACGACGATAAATTGTTAACGATCTACACATTGTTAGAGGAACAGAACTATTTTTCTGCGTGCGCTTGGTTTTGAACCGAGTAAATAATGGTTTTTTTTTGCTCTAATGACGATGATTTTAATCATGTTTTTTTTTCATCGAATAAACTATTCTTTGAAGGTTGTCTGTGAATTTTTTCAGATTTTTATTCATACATTTTGGCTATTTCGGGGTGGTTCGATGATCGAGAATCAGCCCGTGTCCTCGTTAGAGGGATGCGATTTGTACTTCTGCGGTTCCCTTTTTTTTCTCTCGTAAAACCACCTACTTGGCAGGGATTAAGCCGAGAGCCCCTCGAATGAGAAACAGGTAGAAAAAAGTGAGAGAGGATTACAAAAAAAAGAAAGAAAAAAAATCGAAACAGAAGCAAAGACTACCTGATGCTCGGACGGGATCCGTTCGGGCCGCGAGGCGACCGCAGAGCCGAAGCAAAGAAAAAAAACCCAGACGACCTGTGTAAACACAGTGGAAAAAAAGGAGGTATAAAAAAGCCGAACCTTCGACTCGGTCCTGGTGAATTAGGTAGGTGTTCTATTCGGTGGAGAGCTAGAGGGGAAAAAAAAGAACAAGCTGTAAACACGGGACCAGGAAAAAGAGTGCCGACCAAAAAAAAAAAAAAGGATTCTAAGTGATATTTATAGGGCTTTAAAAGCCGCTATTTAAAGTGGTTGGCAAACTGATTTCTACGGTTCTATTTCAAAGTGAAACATTAATAACAGAGGCTTTTCAAACTTGTTTGGGACTTAGAGAGTTAATTAATAAAAGGGCGCGGAAACCACGACGAATAAGCAAAAGCAGGTCAAGCTTTAGGCACTTTTTCATATTTTTATTTTTGAGCCCAGAATATTTTTTGGCGGGACCAAAATATACAAATAAAATCAAGTTTGCCATCTCATAGCGGAAGCTTTGTGGATAAACGAAAATTACAAGATGGAGCAATGTAAAAGATTTTAATATCAGTGTATTTTTTATGTCAAGGTTTTATGTCGAGGTTTTATGTCAAGGTTTTATGTCAAGGTTTTATACCTCGTATAAATTCATAATTCCAATTTACCGACAAAATATTAAATGTTGACTATATATACCGAAAAATAAAACAATTGGGGAGTTAGTGCGTTAATTAAAGGACCGAGCAAACTACGACTAACAAGCAAAAGCAGGTCAAATTTGTTGCAACGTTCAATTTTTTTTTATATGCGCACAGAATGTTTTTAGACTAATGAAAATACGAATAAAAAAAAATCAAGGTTGCTTTCTTACATCGGAAGCTTCGCGCCCTAACGAAAATGACAAGACTGAGCAATGTGAAAAATGCAAATTGCAGCCTACTTTTTCTGTCAACGTTTTTAGCTCATATAAACTTGTAAACCCAACATACCGAAAAAAAAAAAATGTTACCATATCAACCGAAAAAAAAAATTAAATTTTTACCACATCACCGAAAATAAAAAAATTAATTTTTACCACATCAACCGAAAAAAAAAAATTTAATTTTTACCACATCAACCGAAAAAGAAAAATGTTCTCGCAAGTTATCCTCCGATTTTTTCCCTCGAGCTTCGATAAGAATGGCGGCTCGTCGTGGTTCGCTTCGGAAAGAAGAAAGGGGATTTTGCTACGGAGAAAATGCTATTTATACGTATAGGAGGCGAAGGTTTTGCTCGAGCGAGGGTGAGACAAAGAGGGTACAGCAACCGCTGGAGGGGGGAGGGGCAAGGGGGAGGGTGGATTGCTGGTTTCGCGTACGATTTTACTAAGGATGGAAGGAAGGAAGGTCCACGCGTTCATCGTCGTTGTCGTTACCGAGGGATGCCTGGGCCTCTCTTTCGTCCCTCGCTCTCTCGGCCGTTCCTCCTCCTCGACTTTCCCTGGCCGTCGTCATCTCCGGGGCGATTTTCCGCGGCACCTCTAAGAGAAGGGGCCAATGAGACGCTGGGCGTCGGTATTGATCCGAGGCGTCGTCCAGGAGACGCCCGCTCCAAGACGCCCGGCTCTTCGGGCGCCCTGCTGCTCCTCTCGGCTGCCCGGCTTTTCCACCACCGACACAAACCCACCCACCCGGAGTGAGACGGAAGAATTCGCCGACGCTGGTGTGAGGTCCGCAGTTAACCGAAAAAAAAATAAACAAAAAAAATACCTTTTTCCATTTTTTTTTGCGATAAATTTCGAAAAAAATGTATCGAATTAAATCACTGTTTCAAGTGCTCTTTAGTTCCCGAAGAACTCAATGCCCGAAAAATCCCATCCATTTTTTTTTTTTTTTTCATCAAACGTAAAAAGATTCTCCACGCTAAAAAGATCCTCCACGTTACCCACGGTTTCGTCCTTACCAACGAAACTCCCATCTTCAAAAAGTGCTCCAAAATTCTTCACGAAAAATTCCTAAAAAAAAAAAACATTATAAGTACCTCTTTTTCCATTTTTTTGCGACCGATCTCGAAAAAAAAATTAATCGAATTAAATCACTGTTTCAAGCGTTTTTGAATTCCCGAAGAAGACGCTGATCGAAAAATCCCATCCATTCTTTTTTCTCATCAATCATAAATAAATCCCCCACCTTACCTACGGCTTCGTCCTCACCAACGAAACTCCCATCTTCAAAAAGTGCTCCAAATTCCACCACGAATGATTCCTAAAAGAAAAATAAAAACAAAAAAATACCTCTTTCCATTTTTTGTGCGACAAATTTCGAAAAAAAAAATTAATCAAATTAAATCACTGTTTCAAACGCTCTTGAGTTCCCGAAGAAGTCGCTGATCGAAAAATCCCATCTATTTTTTTTTCTCATCAATCACAAAAAATCCGCACCTTACCTACGGTTTCGTCCTCAAAAAAACCACCAAGTTCCTCCACGAAAAATTCTTAAAAAAAAAAAAAAAAAAATACAATTGCATCGATCCTGCCGACATTCCGTAGGATGCACCGATTGTCGCACAGGATACGACTCGATACGCCATCCACGATACGGGCATCACAAAAATCGTCCAAAGAATTTCTCGCGACCGAAGCGTCCTGCTCGGCCCAGTCTCCGGTCCCCGGTGCATTAACAGGTCGGAGGATTGAGGAAGAAGAAGCGGAGCGGGTTGCGCATGGATCGAAGATGCGACGGGTGGACGGAGAGGGGGGGGGGCGGAGAGGGCCAGAAGAAGCTGTACGAGATAGCGAGTGAGACTGGCTTCCTTTTATTTTCCTTCAATTTCCTTCCTTTCAGGCTACCCCATCAGCCTTTTCATTAATATTAAAACAGGAGCCCGTGGAGTCTCAGCGAGCCTGGCGGAGCTGCCGGTTTCAAAGGTGGGCTGGCGAGAGGGAGTGAGAGAAGCTTTCGGAGGGTTGGAGGTTTAAGGTAGCCTGGGCGGACCTGGAGTCTCTTTCTCTTCTCTTCCTCCTCGCCGCTCTTCTCTTCTCGCTCTCCGGAGTAACCCTCCCGCTTCAGGGGGCCGCCCGAAGCTGTGTTTTCTATCTCGGCTCCGTTCTCTCCCCTCCGAGCCACCCCCTCGCCCATCCCCTCGCCCACCCGCCCCGCGGAGAAAGAATCCTTCTCGCTTCTACTTGCGCGATTTCCCTGGCCTCTCCTCCACGGCTAGGTGCGACAGACCGAGGTGCCCCGGCTGTTTGGCTCGTTTTTCATCTTGATCTTCTAAAGTTACCAATTTGAACTGGCTCCTCTATCCTACGTGTACCAGCTAACCCTCTCCTCTTACTCGAAAACCCCCCTCGCGACGAACGCCCGCCGCCTCGACACTCGCATCGGCGAACGGCCTTCCTGCATCTCTCGCCGCGCTCGCTGCGTTCCGGCATTCCAGTTTGTTGCGAGCCGGCGAGTTGTCCGAAAACACCTTTTTTGCAAACATTTATTTTTATTTTTATCTATTTTTTGTATGATTTTTTTTTCATTTTTGTTTGTTTTTGACGGAAGGGTACGCTCTCGAATATCTGCCGAGTGCCATTGCCGTTTTTTTCATATCTGTATTTTTTTATTTTTTAATATTATTTTTCATGTAAGGATACGCTTTCGAATATCTGCCGAGTGCCATTGCCGTTTTTTTCATATCGGTATTTTTTTACTTTTTAAATTTATTTTTCATGTAAAGATACGCTTTCGAATATCTGCGTAGTGTACCATTGCCAAGTGCCGAGTTGTTCCGAAGTGGCCATTTTCATTTATTTTTAATGTGAGGCTACGGTTTCGAATATCTGACGAGTGCCATTGCCATCTTTTTCATATCGGTATTTTTTTACTTTTTTAATTTATTTTTCATGTAAGGTTACGCTATTGAATATCTGTCGAGTGTACCATTGCCATTTTTTATGCAGGTATTTTTTTATTATTTTTTTTTTTTCATTTTTATTTATTTTTAATACAAGGATAAGCTTTCGAATATCTGCCGAGTGTGCCAAATTGCCTGTAATTTTTTTTCACAGGACTCACGATAGACCGTTGGGTTTCGCGATACGCCATCAGCAGGAAAAGGCAATGCCGTCTTCTTTTTCCGATTTAAAAAATAGTGAATTATTTTTTTTTGTTGTATTTTTTGTATCGATACAACTTCCATCGGCGGGAGTTTTGCTACGATAGCTTTAGCGCGGCTACGGACGCAGGGGGAGGGGGGAGGGGTGGTTGTGCCTCGTGTATTTTCCGCGAGATCTGCGCCAGGGACCATCCGTCTTAGTATCTGCCTCAGGGTGGGCGGTGAAATATAAGCTGGATCCACGGCGAAAGATAAATGAATCCACAACCTGCAGCCTCCCCGCGTTTCTCGTCCCCCCCCCCCCCCTCGGTCCTCCGACCTCTTCCGCAACAGCGACGTCTTGCCGCGCACCCCTCCTCGTACCCTCTATAGCATCCACGCTAAAACCACCCTTCCATCCGAGAAACCCAAGACGCTCGCGCAGAGGATCTTCGGCAAGCCTCGTGTTCGTTCTCCAACTCCTCGATAAGAATAACAACCCTGTACTCCAAACTGGGAGACCGGCGATGCGCCTCGGCGTTAATTCTTAAGAATGCGAAGAGTCGCTCGAGTCCCTAAAAGAGTGGCCGAGTAATGTTAATTCATCTTCAAACGGTTTAGAAATCGAAGGGGAAAAATAATTTCAGTTTTCGATATGTATTGTTGTTTAAGAAATGCGCCCTGTTCGATGACCAATCACTAATCACCAATTGGTCGTCACTAATTTCAATCGACTAAACCCGACCACGTGTTTGATACTTGGGTGGTTAAAGTTGTATTGACACTGCATTGGCTATAATTCATAGCCACGGGCATAGAGTTTTTCTTTGAAAATTATATACATTTAATCTGTAAAAGTCAACAAGTAAAACACAAGTTTTCTGCTAATTTCTGTTTTTATTAAAAAATCCGTAGAGATCTAAAAAAAAAGAAAGAAGAAAGGTTGTTCGTGAAATCGGTTTGAGCCGATTTCGGTGAAAATACCATAGATCATTTTTGGTTTTATTTTCTTCGATTTGGAAACTACGGATTTTTCTAAAATTTTTAAGAACACCTCTCGACACGTGTGCAATCAGCATAAAAATTTGCATCATTCTACGATCGACCTCTCGCTCGATATAAATTCATTTTTGTAATTTCAATTGTTCGCCACTTTAATGGTTTTATACCGGATTGTCCGTCGATAAAATTTTTTTTGATGTCCCAAAAAGCCCGCTAAAATTCCCGAACGTTTTCTGCGTGACCCGACGAAGCTCCGTTGGATTAGACGAGGCAATGAAAATAAATCCATTCGGCCCAGCATAAAGGCGAACGAAAGAGGAACGTGTATGTTTGGAGTTGCAATAAAAAAAAAAGAACTGTGCAAGTGAGGCCGAAGCGGGGAAAAAGAAAGATCGGCGAGCCCGGAAGGGTTGGATTGACCTAAACTGGGGTGGCCAAAAAGTGACCACCTGGACAACGGCCTGGCTGACCAGTCAAACGGGTTGTCCGAGAGACCCGCTGCTGCCGTTGCCGTTGTTCGTCCATAGTTAAGTTTGACCGATAAAAATGTAACGTGGAAAAATCGTGCCGGGACGCCGAAAAACCGGTTTTTCGAACACAACCCGGACTGATCCCCGGGTCTCTCTTTCTGCACCGTTTTGCTGAATGGCCCCGGGGATCGCCGTGCGGGAAAGAAGTTCTGCCGGGCCGATGCGAGGGGAATTACGAAGTGGTGGTTCGCTGACCGTTGGTCGACCCTGAGGGGTTATTCGAGGCGGCTGAAGAAGGGCGCGAGTGGATCACGAAAAGAGTCGCACACATCAAGAAAGGGTCAGGGATTGTGCTGCCTGTGAAGCGAGAGACTTGTCCTCGCGACACACGACTCCGACGACGAGAAGGACGACGCCGTCACCTTCGGCGAGAAGCGACCGAGAAATGTTATTACCGGTTTTTTATTTTTTTTTTTTAAGTTGAGAGGCTCGATCGAAGAAACGGATCAGCAATGTCTGCAGGATTCGGGACTCGATCTTTTTGGTCTTTGGTTTTTGGATTCTCCCGATTCCGGACCGGCGTGCAAGCCGTTCATTATCTACTCGTTTTCTTCATCGAATTTTGTGGACTGCAAATAAATTTTTGTTGAATATTGATGAACGGTATTGGAAGCTTTTTTTTTACATAAACTGTTTCTGATATTTCAAACACATGTGCAATTTTACAGTACAATTTTTCGTTGTTATGAAAATCTTTGTAAATTTCAGACAGAAAATTTGTAATTTTAGTGTCTTGTATTTTCATTTTACAAAAAAGTCGGATCAAAGTTAAATTAATGTAAGCAATGTAAGCAAATTTCGAGTTCCAGGATGTTGAATTTACGATTTATTTTTATAGTGTGCCATCCGTATTTTTCGCCGATCGTTTCTTCTTTGCCTTTGGCAGTGACGCCCAAAGTTGCCGAAGACACATCTCGCCCTTTAGTCTGTTGACACGACCCCGGTGACAAAAAGGTGACCGCCGTCACCTTCCGCGAAAAGTGCAATTAAAAAACAAAATATGATCCGTATCTTGCACATGAATATTCATTTGGATTAAGTAAATATTTATTTAAATTGAATACATATTTATCTGAATTAAATAGAAATATATTTAAATTAAATAGATATTTATATGGAGATCGCCTATCAACTGAATTATGTTTGTGGGTATGACCGAGAAATATTGTTACAATTTTTTATTTATATTTATCTTACGGATAAAAGTTTAAACGCTCGATCGAAGAAAGTGTCTTCAATGCCTATACAATTCGGGACTCGATCGTTTCGGTCTCCATCGGACCGATTCTCCCGACCGCGGACCACCGTGCAAGCCGTTCATTGTCTCCCCGTTTTCTCCACCGTATTTTATACCAATCCTTCTTTTTCCCCGATCCTTTCTCCTCTGCCTCTGGCAATGACACGAGACCCGCAAAGTTGTCGAAGACACATTTCGCCCGCCAGTCTCTCCTCGCCCTCCCCGTCGATCCTTCTTTCTTCCCGGCCCGCCGCCCCCCTTTCTGATAAGCATCGCTTTGCATACGATCGCCATTTTGCCGTGGCATAATTTAAATTTCGTTCCATTGTTTTGTCGCTCTTCTTGCTCCCCCCCCCGTCCGTGCCATTTCCCGCGCCTCTTTCTCCTTCGTTCTTCGCTTCTGTGTCCTCGTCTTCTTCTTCGCCGCCCCCGAGGAAACCCTCGTACTTCCCTCAGCGTTGCGGCCATTTGCATTAAATTAGAATCAGAATTTTCTTGCTGGAAAATTGGCCGACGACGAGGCGACGTCTACAGCCGTTGTTCCCGCTCTCTTCAGCCCCTCAGCCATCTTTTTCCACCCCCTGCAAACCGCCCCCACCCTGCCCAGGCAGCGGCGCGTTCTTGAATCGCCCCCTCGCTCAACCGACGCCCCCCTCGCCGTTCTCCATCTTCCCGCCGAAGCGCTCTCTTTCCCGGCTTGACAACCCGGGGGCGGGGGCGGGGGTGGGGGTGGTTGAGTAAAATTTTAATTAATCCCGGAGAACAAAAATTACACACTCCATTGCCGGCTGCCGGGAGGTGGAAGCCCACGATCGTCATCTTTAAGTAGGGTCGCTCGCGGCAAATGGCTGAGACGCGAGGGGGACGGAACATGCGTCACGAAGAAGTCGAAGACATAGCACACGAAAGGGGGAGAAAGGGGGTCGACGAAGAAACGACTCGTTAGCGGGGCGAAAGAGAAGATCAATGGACGGAGTTAGTTTCCTCGTTCGCAATGTTGTCATTGATTATCTCAAGCCACCCCCTCCACCCCCTCTCCCCCTCTCCCCCCCGCATCTGGCGTCCGTAATAAGAGAACGCGATCGTAGTTCTCCTGTTATGTTAAAAGTTAACTCTGATGAGCACTTTGGTATAAACAATTGGCCACTTTGAACACAGAATGGGTTAAAAAATGAATTAAAAAATCTGCGACCATTGCAGAATTCCATCAAGGGGAGGTTAAGCACCTATGAGTGCCAGAGAGATGGACTTAAAATTTTGAATACATTTTTCTCCGAAACGATACTAAATTCAAAAAAAAAATTATTAATGAACGGTAATGGAAGCTTTTTTCACATAAACTGTTTTCGAAATTTCAAAGTCCTTACCATGCAAATCTAAAGTAAAATTATTTACTTTTAATGAACATTTTTGCCTAAAATAAAAATAGCAGTTGGGGAGAGCGGGGAAAAATGGGGCAACGGGGCAAAACTAAATTTTCCAATCATTTTTGGATCGGACAAGGTGGCAAAACTGGGCAGAAAAGCCTGATGTGTCCGATGGGGCGAATTCGGGCTCCAAAAATTATTGGAAAATGACGTTTTGCCCAAAAACCCCGTTTTGCCCCGCTCTACCCTACACCTTACATCACTGTTCAATTAATGTAAGTAATGTGAGCGAATTTTAAGTCCCAGTACATGAAATTTACAATTCACATTCATGGTGGCTCCGTAAAATGAAAAACCGTTTCGGATAAAAATATGTTCTGAGATAACGTTGATCTTCAGCCCAACTTGCGTAGCGAAAAAGCGGCGTCCGCCTAAATGGTGTCATCCGGTGTATTCACGGGGTTGGTTGTTTATGGGGGCCGCGTTGCGGAGCACATCGAAGGGAATAGCGGTCTGTAGCGTTCCTGGAACAGGATTCGCAGCATCCACCTCCGCCGTTGATGCTGCGTTACCTCTACGTGAAAAGGCGAGCGGGGGTGGGTGGGTTGGTTGGTCGAGGCGGAGGGTGGGGTGGTGGTTGTATCGTTGCAGGGTACGGCGAACCTCGAGACAGAGATGAAGGGAGAGAGGGAAGAATAGAAAGAGAAAACCTCTGGCTGCCACGGGCTCGCCCGGTGAAACAATGGAACGAAATAAATAGCCCGTCTTTTGTCTTTTGTTTCTTGGCTCCATTGTTGGCGAGGCAGAGATAAGAAAACAAGAGAGACTCCGCAGCAGAAGCGGCAGCGGCAGCAGCGAGTACGCTTCGCTGTTTACGAGCTGAGCGTTCGAGGTTCTTCTTCCCTCCCTCCCCCGCCCTCTGCCTCTTCTCACCCCTTATTTCTGTGCTTGGCGCTCGCCTCGAGAACCCACCTTCCACCCATCATCCTTTCTTCCTAACGCCCAGGGCCCAGCCCTGGAAGCTGATGAAACTTTTTGTCCGGTCCGACGAGCGTTGTCCTCATATCCAAGCCTTGCGGTTGTTGCTACACGTCGTACCATGAAGTTGGACGACTTATACAGCTTTTTCCGGTGTCAAAGTTACGTGCGATAGCGGCAATTTTTTATTGGGCCTTATTTTTCCTCTCATTCGTACGAATTTTGGGTCCTAGGTAGTTCATACATTTTTTATTGAGGCGTTTTCTTCATGTTGGGTTCGAAAAAGTGAACTCATTTGGGCATGCTAGGCGATCGTTTACAGCTTTTACCGGTATCAAAATTACTTGCGATAGCGGCAATTTTTCATTGGACCTTATTTTTCCTCTCATTCGTACGAATTTTGGGTCCTAGATAGTTGATACATTTTTATTGAGGCGTTTTCTTCATGTTGGGTTCGGAAAAGTGAACTCATTCGGGCATACTAGGCGATCATGTACAGCTTTTTCCGGTGTCAAAGTTACTTGCGATACCGGCAATTTATAATTGGGCCTTATTTTTCCTTTCATTAGTACGAATTTTGGGTCAAGTAATTGATACATTTTCATTGAAGTGTTTTTTAACGTTGCGTTCGAAAGCGAGAACTCATTTGGGTCTACAAGGCTTCTTTTGGGCCTTATGTTCGAAGGGACCGTTCAACTGCACCATTATTTAAAAAAGGAGCTTGCGTTGTGATCTCGTTTATCTTCGATTGTCTCGTGACGTGAACATATTCTGGGTCAGAGATAATCCGGAAGCCATAATTTTTTATCGAAAAAAAGCCTGGGGCCCAAAGCTGAGACCTTGATAAGATATTCATCCAACATAGAACCGATTCTGTTCTCAATTCACTCCGTTTATCTTTCCCAATTGGGAAAAGCATGACGGAAGGATCTACAATTCGTTGCAGACTTATAGCGAAGGTTAGCGAAGGATCGGGCCCCGAGGTCATAAACGAATGAAACCCCCGCCGTAGGTTGAATAGTAGTTACAGCGAACGCCGGAGTCCAAAAATCCCATGGACACGTACGCACAGTCGGCGGGTTTGTATGGATCGGCCCGCGAGCTCATTGTGCGTTTCGCGCGAAGGGCCCTTCCGGACTGGACATCGGGCAGCGGTAACGGGCCCCGTGTGCTCGGGTCATATGCATCGGGAGGGTACGGGGCTAATTTGAAAAACGGTAAACTGGTTTGTCCAGTTTGCCTCCTTTATTCGGTCTCCTTAGTGGGTTCCTTCGGCCGGGACACCTTGTCCGAAGGTAATGGTGGGGGCCTCACGATCGCCGTGGGACCCCGCGAGAGCCCCAATGTGGGGAGTTTCGCGCGACAGTCACCGGTCATTTTTACCAAAGAGTTTATCCAGTCGGTTATTGCTTTGGTCAGACGACGGACCGGACAGTCGCGGAGGATTTTTCGCGGCCAAAATTCGGGCCTCGCGCGGGGCCCGTCGCAAGGGCCCATCGGGTTCCGCGGCTGAGTATCGGGAAAGTGGTGCTTGTGGGTACTTCCGGGAATCGTCGCGAGTTCGGCAATCCTTCGGGACACGTTAATACCGACTTCGTTATTGATCGGAATATATTTGTCTGGCGACACGGATATTCGAAGCTCTCGCGTCCGTCAAGGCAATTTTTCAAAGTTTCATTAGAATTCTCGAGCTGCGATGGGCTCCGGCGACGGGGTCGGGGTACGCTCGGATGGGAAAGAGAAACGCTTTCCGCGCAGGGGAATCCACGGTGAAGTATAGCAGGCCATACTTTACTCTGCGGTCTGGAAGGCGTCTTAGGTAAAGGCAACTCGGAATTCTCGTAACAAGCCTCCGCTGGTCTCGCGGGCGGTATGAGGATGGGGATTCTGAGAAAACGAAGGAAAGGGGGTATCGTGGATGTTCAACGAAGTTTCCCACCCCCCCGCGGGGGTGGCGCTGGATCGGGCCAGGAGGCGCGCACAACCGTCGCCCCAAGATCCGAAATTGAAGCTACCTCGATTTAGATTGGACGAATTTGTATTGCTCAAGTGGAAAATAGCTTCTGGGAATTTTGTCCCGATCTCCTGAACGAGGAGGCCGGCATTTTAAGAAATGGCTGTTACTTTGGTTATGCAATCCATCGTGGGATAAATAAAAAAAATAAACCCACTCGCGACAGCGGTGTAACTTCATGGTTAAGGGAAATCGAATTTTGTCCCGATCTCGGGAACGAGGAGGCCGGGGATTTTAAGAAACGGTTGTCACTCTGGTTATGCAATCCATCGTGGGGAAAAAACTGAAAATTAAAATAAATCCACTGGCGACAGCGGAGTAACTTCATGGTTAAGGGCAATCGAATTTTGTCCCGATCTCGGGAACGAGGAGGCCGGGGATTTTAAGAAACGGCTGTGACTCTGGTTATGCAATCCATCGTGGGAAAAATAAAAAAAAATTAAAAAAACAAAAAATAAAAATAAATCCACTAGTGACAGCGGTTTAACTTCATGGTTAAAGGAAATCGAATTTTGTCCCGATCTCGGGAACGAAGAGGCCGGGGATTTTAAGAAACGGCTGTGCTCTGGTTATGCAATCCATCGTGGGAAAAA
>JAPYZC010004754.1:0-10246 GCA_030522665.1 Ichneumoninae sp. A BG-2022a | reverse complement strand
CTACTTTTTGTTCAAATCGCCGCCATTTTGTAAAAAAAGCCTCCATAGGACGATAGCGGCTTTCCTACAGATTAATAATCTTTTTGAAATTTTTGTTTCAGATCAAAATCGAGCCCGCAAAAGTGGACACCGAGTAGGACTCTTTTTTACAACATTTTTGATAATTAATAACAACAATAAAAAACTAAAAAATCACCGCGACAAAAATCATTTCGTATTCTTCATCGCTGCTTTAATTTATTAAAAAAAACCCAGACCGATTAGGATATCCTAACCATGAAAAAAAAAAAATCGCGAAAATCAGTGATTTTTCGGGCGGTCACACTGAGATGATCCCTTAAAATGTCAATTTTTGTTGTTCTTACGAAAACATAGCTTGGTCCATGAGGAGGCAAAAAATCGTCTCTTACAGAACGCGACGTCGCGCCGCAACCGCGTGCCTCGATCTCATTCGATTCTCTCTCCACTGAACCGGTCACAATTGAATCATATGACCGAGTCGTTATATTTTCCTATCGCTTCGCAGTTTCGCCCAACCAAAAACCCCACCGACGCCAGCAGTCCGCGAGTATCGGCATCTCGACATCCGAGCGCACAGCTGCGGGCCAGTGAAATGAGAAGAAAGCTCAAGCCCGATCGGACGTAAGAAACAGCAGGAGCAGGTGGCTCGAGACTCCCATCTCAAGGTAAGGCTCTCAGGCAACATTTTGACGATTAGTTCTGGTCCAAGACGCTCTCCCCCCTTTATCTTTAACCCCGCTCGTTTACATGTAAAAAAAAAGAGAATCTTCACCGAGAAGAAACAGCAGCATCAACAGCGTCGGAGGCAAGGAGGGGAGAGGACGGAAAAAAGACGATGAAAAAGATGCTGCGGTCGGTGCTGGTACGCCGGTTCTCGAGCCGGGCGCGCAGCGCTTCCCCCACCCGAGCGAATACAAACTACCGCGGAATCCGCGGACCGTTGTCCGCATAGAGAGCGCTGCTGCGAGGGATAGAGAAAGGAACGGCGGAGCGAGAGCATCAACCCATCGCCGCTGGACCGTTCGCAATCCGTGCACTTGCTACAGCGTTTCTACTTGTCCGCCTGCCTACCTGCCCGCCGCATCACCGTGAAAGGTGTTCGGGCTGGCGACCTTGATACGCGTGGTTCTCGCGTGCCCGAACGAGCCCGAGTCCTCACGGAGATCCACGAATAGCCATCTGCCCTACGCGCAAAAAAATTCTCCCTGAGGCCACGGGGGTTCTCAAGTCAATTTCTCCCTCTCCATTCGCCACACGCGCTCTGCCCTCGCCTCGTCCTTCTCCCCACCACTCCCCCCGACGCACCGTTCCCTCCGATATCGCGAAGAGCACTGCCCGACCAGCAACGCCTATTCTCATCATTCTCTGCCTCTCCGACCTCGCCGCTCCGTCTCCGTCGCTCTCTCTCGCCGTTACTGTCTGCCACACGCGGCTCCGAGTCCGCACTGCCAGGGAGCACGCACGCGCGTCGTCGAGTACCCGTGCCGCGCGTATCGCATCGCCTCTACGTACGAGCCGCAATACTCGACCGTCTGTATTTTGCGCCTCCAGCCTCACGGAAGCTGAACCAGAGGATCTTCGCGGTCGATAGCCAAGAGCTGGACTAGTTGCTACGATCAGACCGGTATTTCAACCTCATCCTGTTCTGTTCTACGTCAAGTTGGCGTGCTTTGCGCAGTGGCTATCAACTCGATGTCCGAGGGCACAACGACGGTTCTGTAGCGTCACTCGGGTACTGATGGAATACGCCGAAGAGAGCTCGGTCACGCTTCAAGGAGCCTCCTTGCAGTCGGGCTTGTTGATAGATAGGGGCGAGACCCCGATCGATTCCTTCTCGGAAAATGTCGATCCAGTCGCCGACCACAAATGGAGCCGATTCTTCTGGCTCTTAGCTGTATCGTAGCGTGTTTTTTTTTGTTTTTCTTAGCGTTATTAATTCGTGGAATCGATAAGAAAGGCGATCGCCCACATCGCTAAAAAGCGTCTGTTATGAAATTTGAACATAGCGTTTCGGATTCAAAATCTTCTTGCGTATAAACGCATAAATATTAGAGGAATCCAGATAAGAGGTGCAGGGCAATTTATTTTTTTTATTTATTTTTTATTTATTTTTTTTAATTAACCCTTTACAATACAGTGTTGTTCCATGCCCGTGTGAAATTTAACCCTGCAACTCATATGCGGAATAGAAAGCCACCCCAGACGATATTCGAATTAGTAGAAGAGCTCCTGAAGTAGAAATTAACATTATCGACTCGGGACCTGGACGATAATTTAATTCAATGATCTGATGATGTGTGCAGACTGGTAGCAGCCTCAGTTGCTCGCTGGCTTTTGCACAGGACGATAACGCAGCGCGCTTCGGGTGAGAATCCATTACATTCTGAAGTTTCCGTTAGTGTTTTGTCTAAGTGATTTTTTTTTCGTCTGAACTATCAATTGTAACTTATTATCATGTTATTTGGACGTATATAGTCGCCATTTAAAAAATGTATAATTATCATTATCTTTAATTACCTACAATGTTTTAAGAAAAATAAATATTAAATCCCATGCGAAACCATTTTTTTTGTTCCAGACTATTTTTAGTACACTCACATTAAAATCACGAAATCTTTTTTGATACGGAAAAAGAACTTTTCCTCTATAAGGAAGTAACAAAAAAATACAAGAACAAAAAATTGTCTGAACAACTTTTTGAAGTTAGAACGAAATTGGATAGAAATTAGAACGACATATATGGAGAAACTCGAGTCTCTAACTCAGAATGTTGCTGCAATGTTTGAAACGCGCTTACGTACACGATTTCCGTGATTTCGAAACGACGATGAAACGTAACGATTTACTTGCGGTAGTAGAAACCGTACTATTCACTGTATTGCACGAGTGGGGAATTCAAGTGGCAATGAATATCGCGAAAATTGAACTCGGAAATCGAATATAGATTGTTCCGTCACACGATATCGACAGGTCAAGAGGAATAACTTTTCTGGTGCGCTAAAACGCATATATCATGTTTTTCACGACGCGAAATTTGAATAATGCCACGCCAGCTTCTACGGCAACCTACATTAATCATTTTTTTTGCTCACGATAATCCTTAGGCCCCACCAAATTGAGGGATGGCCAAGAAGAAGAAGAAGAAGTATAAGAACCTAAGTTGAAACATTTGGATGTCAACCTGTTACCATTTAGCCCGTCAATACTTGGGTGCATGTCGTAATTATAGTTGATATAATATGATTAAGAAAAAGCTGATAATATAATTTCCTAAAAAATAAAAAATGATAGCGTACTATCCACGTCCACGCACCAACTAATTATGTGCGTGGACCAATCGTCATTGCTTAGGTGAGGTTTTTGAAAATTATTATACTACTAGCGGTTACGGTGGCTCACGCGCATCGCGCGCTCGCAGTATCTATATGGAGTTCCCAGGCGAGTATCCGTGTGAGCATCCATGTGAGTATCCATGTGAGCATCCATGTGAGTATCCATATGAGTATGCATGTGAGTATCCATATGAGTATCCATGTGAGTAATCGTGTGAGTATCCATGTGAGTATCCATGTGAGTATCCATGTGAGTATCCGTGTGATAATCCGTGTGAGTATCCGTGTGAGTATCCGTGTGAGTATCCGTGTGAGTATCCGTGTGAGTATCCATGTGAGTTTCATGTGAGTACCATGTGATTATCCTTGTGCGTATCCAAGTGAGTATCCATGTGAGTATACATGTGAGCATCCATATGAGTATCTGTGAATATCTGTACATATCTGTGAGTATCTGTGAGTATCTGAATATCTGTGAATATCTGTCGCACATGTGAATATCTGTGAGTATCTTTGAGTATCGGTGTGAGTGTCCAATCGACATGAACTTTATTATGATGTAGAAAATAACGGTTACCTGGTGGTTGTGGTCCCCGCTTTTTACAGCTCCCCACTGACAGTTATGCCGAAGGCCCATTGCATACCCGTTTTTGTCCACGGTGTGTTGCGAGCTCCTCCCAGACCCGAAACAGGACGGTTTTTTGATGTTCTTCCGCCCACTTAGATTCACACCTAATTATGCGATTTTTCTTGGTGAAGCCCCTTTATCTCTGCGTCGTTAACGAAGCCAGGTTAGGGGTGGGCGACGTCGGGCTCGTCAGAGCCCAGCTTAAGGGGGTACGGCTAAATATTCTAGATCGCCCGGTGGCGGAGAAACACACGTTATGGATGGCGATGAGATGGCCATTGCGAAGCGTCAAGTCTGGCGCATACACTTGGCGCCCCGGGCGGTGTGGCTGCCCGGTTCTCTCCGCTGCGGAGGATGGAACTACACTTTTTTTACACAAGTGTATTCCGAAACTCCCAGGAGGCACTGAAAAAGCACATAGAAAAATACCATCGGCGCCGGCGGGAATTGAACCCAGACCGATCGCGTGGCAATCCGTATCCATATTAACCGAGCCAACTATACAACTCCAGATGCAATATATTAAATCAATAATTCAATCAAAAATCAAATCCTTCGGCCACATGAAGATTTAGTTCGCAACTCGACAAATGAATCATTTCCAAGAAAACATGCAACTGATAAATTTATTAAACTCAATTAAAACTTTCATTTTGCTCCAATTTAACTTAAAACCCAAATTGAAAACTTGAATGAAACTTACTTTAACGTAAATTAGATTAACCAACCAATTCTGGTAATGAGGGCCTGAAATTAGAGACCCAGAACAAAAATGAAGTTTACGTATTTTACTTTAAAAAATTTAACTTAAAACCCAAATTACATTAACTTACTTGTGTAAACATAACTTAAGGTCGATGAACTTGAATGAAACTTATTTTAACGTAAATTAGATTAACCAACCAATTCTGGTAATGAGGGCCTGAAATTAGAGACCCAGAACAAAAATGAAGTTTACGTATTTTTGTAGAACTTTTATATTAACGTATTCGATATGGCATTTGAGAGGCTGTCTATCTTGACGTTTGGCGCACGCCGCTGCAGTGCCACTCACTACTCGGTGGAACACCTTTAATCTTTAATTAATCCACTATCGTCAAGTACGCTCGGGTGATAACGGGTGTCAAGATGACATGCTGATTGCCAAACAACAGCAATGCATTGAAAAATGTAGAGAACACGATGTCAACTTGTCAGACGTAGGATGACAAAGCTGAATTGCATGTCCTAGTAATGGTAGCAGTGCTAGCAGGGGAGAATGGGGTAATGCATGTCACTGAAGAATATTCCTGTATTTCTCTATAAAAGTCATTTGTTCTCAAAATTGTACGAAGGTTGTGAAGCAAGTTGGCCTTGACATGTCCATTGGGAAATAAGCAGCATATAAAGGATAGAAATAAACAACCACTCCCAAATGGAAACGTATGACCCAAATATATGTTTACAATGTATTTATTCCCCGCTCTAGATAGATGAAAGAGAAATTCATATTTTAATCGTAGAGCTTACGTTCCATGAGAGAATTTTGGGCTCTTCCAGATTGTAACGACAGGAAATGTTGGTAGACACATGAGACGTTTTTTTCGTTCATCTTTTAAAATGTCTATAAGTAAGAAGAAAATGTATCTTGTGTGCACAAAAGTTCGACAAAAGCTTAATGTCGACATCGATATCGTATATGTTATAAAAATTAGTGGTTTATAGAAATCCTTACTGAAATTAAATTAGTATTAATACCGAGATTAATTTTTTTTGTAGAAATTAAATTGCGGATCATATAGACAGCGAACAACAAATCGTGATAAAAAATGTCGATACATTGCCGTGAAGATATATTTTCTGACTTCGTGTGAAACGAAATTTCACACAATGGACACATTACACAAAAAAAATTAGTGACAAATAATTATTTTCATAATTATTTGGCGTTCAATGAAAACGAAGTAATTGCGAATGTATTTGACCTCTGATTGTCGACAAAATTTTCGCGTTATTTAACCAATGTGTTTCCACATTATACAGAATTTTTGACGTTACTCAATGAAAATTATCTTGTCAGTTATTTTTCTGACCAAAGCGGCAAGCGAAAATTGAGCCGGGTGAACCGAAGCGCACATGCACAGTGGTCGGGAGGACATCACCTCACCACACGTCAACTCAGCTCACCTCGCACATTTATCGTGGACTCGAACTTTTTGACAAGCACGGTGCCGATATTCCGAGCATTCGCGGAATGGATTTAATTGCAACTGGACGCATTGAAAAGCTTCTGTCCAAATTGTACAATGAAAATGTTGTGAAAATTCAGATCCGATGCTTACTTGTCGAGAACATCAAGCATAAAGATTTCACATTCGAATATCAGTACTAGTTAGCAGCTTTGTAAAAAATTGTTACTTTTTAAATTTTTTAATTAAAAGAAGATTAAAAATGGTACCATAAAAGTGTTAAAAATACCGATTCAATGGGTCGTTTTCAAGAACATCAAGAATAAAGATTTCACTACCATCATATTGGAATATAAGTACACGTTAGCATCTTTTTGAAATTGTAAATTTTGTACATTTTTTAATTAAAAAAAATTTAATTGTACAATAAGAATCTTAAAATTACCGATCCAACGCTTAATGCTCGAGAACATCATGAAAAAAAATTCACTTCCGGCATATCGAGATACCGACGTAGGGTTAATGCAGTGCGAACTCAACGAGAGCTCGCCGCGACGTAACATTGCATCATTCGAATGAGCAGCTATGTACATTTAATATTAAGCCAGAATAGAAACTTCATAAAAAGTTTAAGAAAATTAAATTCGCCATTCGGTAACTCACCGAGAACGGTCTTGGATCAGCAACGACGTTCTTTGCCGGGCATGCTCATACGACCTTCGTTGCAATTACTTATTCAAAGGCGAACTTGCTTCATTTAACTACAGTATACGTTTGAAAAGTTTGTTCATCGTTCGACCACCGGTGTTAAACAGTGCCCGAGCACACCATCGCCAACTACGAACAAAAGGCTAAGCTGCCGACCAATAAAAACCGATTTAAGTTCCTTAATGTGCCGGAGTTTGAATATCGTGCCAAATTCTTGGCCGTTAATATAATAATATTCCTGCACTTTACGAGGAATGAGGGTGATGGCTTTCCAAGGAGAATCAACCACAATACGCTCAGCACAGAAAATCTTATTTCAAAGTGTAATTTTCTTTCTCAGAGGGTTTAATAATTAATTACTTTATAATGCGATCATTCCAGTTAGATCATAGTTTACATAGCACATTGGCTTTCTTTTTTTGTGTTAAACTATCTTCGGGAACTTTTGGTCGCCATTACTTTTTATTTGAGCTAAAACTATGAAACGAATATTCATTAAAATATCGCCGGAATTGTGAGACAATCCAACAGATCATGCACCGTATATTGCAGTCGTACATTTTTCAGCACAATCACGATGACGTATAGTTTTAGGAGAATAAAATACACTGTAAAAAATGTCTGCATTGAAATGAATGTACTTGTATTGGAAGCTTTTATGCATAAACTAGTATATAAAATTGAATATACAAATGAAGTGTAAAATGAATGTACGGTAAATAAAAAATAATAAAAAAGTGGTCTTTTTAATAAAAGTACTTTAATAGTACTAAATATATTTAAAAGTTACTTTAAAACTACTGTAATTTTACATAATATTTGCACATTAAATTTAATATATTGGTTCATGCATAAAAGCTTCCAACAGTTTTTTTTAATAGTGTATTGAGGGAGGGCTTTGACAAAAGTCAAAGCACAGTAATCTGGCGAAGTTTGGAAGAGGAAATTACATCAGTCCCGTGAACTGACATCGAATTCTTCGTGTCAATGAATAAATAAGGCATCGACGTTGCAGGTGAGCCGATCTTGAGAATATATAGGGAGCATACTGTGAAAAAGGTAGGTATAAGGTATATTCAAAAATACATATCGAATATAAGCGCATACATTTTCGACGAAAACTCTATATGCAGGATATATGTATCGATATGCGTTGAAATATATATTGGCGTATATATACAGATACATTCAAAATATATTCTGGGTACTTGTTAAATGTTAACAAAATTCATTTCCGATACATTTTAAGATATACGTACATCTTCGTATATCTTACTTCACTTCTGATTTGAAACTGTCTATTCTCAAATTTTACGTGACGTCGCTTTCGGTGAAGAACTGATTTTTGTCAATCTGGTAGTGGTGTTAAATTGAAGGTATTTTTCATAATGAAAGTAATCAACCTTATACCTTATACTTTAGCCAAATGAATGATGGAAAAGTACGCAATCACGATCGAGGCTCAACACGTACATTTTCAACATTCTTCCATTTAGAAATCTGTCCTTAGTCCTTACCTTCCAGCTTTTCAAAGTGGTCCAATTTGCCCCGCTTCCCCTATTCGAACGCAAATATATTTTTAAATATACCTAACATACATTTTCGGTAGATTTTAAAATATAGGGAAGAGCGGGGCAAAATGGGGCAACGGGGCAAAACGGGGTTTTTGGGCAAAACTAAACTTTCCAATCATTTTTGGATCAGACAAGGTGGCAAAACGGGGCAGAAAAGCCTGATGCATCGATGGGGCGAATTCGGGCATCCAAAAGTTATTAGAAAACGACGTTTTGCCCCATGCCCTGTTTTGCCCCGCTGCCCCATTTTGCCCCGCTCTACCCTACCTCGCATATGAAGTACATATATTTCAGGTACATAATACATGTGTCTAGAATATAATTGAGATATATTGCATATATCCCGCATAAATATTCCGATATATCCAAAAATATATTTTCACACCAACCTTTTTTCTATGGGGGTGAAAGGTTAAACGAGACGACCTCTTCACCTTTTTCCCTCTCGCGCAGCTATAATAGTCGGTGCGGTTGGGTCTAAAGAGTTCTGTTCGCCATCCATGCTACGGCTTTCGCGAAATCAAGTCTACTGCGGCTTGGGCACACGAAACCGCAAAGATTCTTGTACTCGCTTACAGCGGGCGTATTTCTATCGCCCGCTGCAGTTGAAGTATTATTATAGATACGATAGCATGGATTCTGGTAGCAAAGGAAGAACGAGAATTCATCCGCTGTAAAACCCAGAATCCCCGGATCTCGTCCATCCTGTATTTTTATTTTGAACTTTGCTTCTCACTCGGTTGTAACTTTTCAACCGGGCTTTTTCAACTGAAGATCACTCACATATTGCGTGTACCACAAAATAGTAGGAACCCGACCGATATCATTGGGTTACAGCAGGTCACAATCAATGAATTTCAATTGTAGAAATTTATAACTTGTCATCACCTTATATAGACGGTTCTTGTGGCGCAGCCGTTTCTACCCTCGCGTTGGTTATTAACCCTTTATAATTCACACCGCCTGAAACCATACCTAAGTACGGTCAGTGCGTAAGAGGGGGGATAGAGTTGTGACTTATAAAGGGTTAACTCACCTGCCGACGGGTGGAAAAGAACTTTTCTTTTAAAAAATGTGTGCAGAAAAATAAGTTCAAAATTGCTCAACAATTCCATTATATATGTTTATCGGATCGCTAAATTCGAATTTGCATACAGAGTTGCCATTCGATTACGGTAATTAATAACATTATTAATCAATCGGATCATCAATGACACCTTTCCACTGGCAAAACCATAGTTGCAAATTATGAAACAACTAATAATAAACGGTCTTGATCCAATGAACTTTCGTGTGGACTAAAGGATTCGAGATCCAAAAGTCTTAACTTGTTTACAGCCCGCAACAGTGCACCTAATCTTTCAAACCAGTGGCCGAAACGGGCGCAATACAGACAAAAGGGATTAATACAAGTATTACTACAGTGAAGAGACCTATTCTTTAATCTATAAATAGCGGTGGTCACTATTTGGTCGGCTCTTTTACCGGCACCTGTCGTGTGGCTTGAGGTAAACAGATACAGGCACGGATAGACTGTGTTGAGACTACTAGAAGGCACGTGATTATGAAACAATTAATAATAAACGTACTTGATCCAACAAACTTTTGCGTGGATTATAAGAATTCGAGACCCAAAAGTCTTAACTTGTTTACAGCCCGCAACAATAAACCTAAAATTCTCAATTACCTTCTGCGGTAGAGTTTTCAACTCTATACGCATCTTTCAAACCAGTGGCCGAAACGAGCGCAATACAGACAAAAGGGATTAATACAAGTATTACTACAGTGAAGAGACCTATTCTTTAATCTATAAAT
>JAPYZC010004752.1:0-10668 GCA_030522665.1 Ichneumoninae sp. A BG-2022a | reverse complement strand
ATTATTATTATGCAAAATTAATCTTCTCAGTACCTTTAGTATAGATGATTTTTTTCAGATTTTTACACCATCGAGAAGTACTTGCAATTTTCTCTTATTGTTGTCGAACTTATGCGAAGTCGGCGCGCAGCGAGATCCCTCCTTAATCTGCTGGAATTGATAAAATTTTTTATTCCATTCGTACGTACCGGCGACGAGTAGAAAGAGGTGGCAATCAGATTGAGAAACATTTCGCTCCGCGGACTGACGAGAATTTCTCTTAATCCACCGCTCGGAGCGTCGGGATAGTCCGAAGCTGTGTAGATCAACACTTTGAAGCCGTCCGCAGGCAAAATATTGTAATAATAATCGTCCACCTGAGACTCCAGAAACACCCAAAGACCGTACTCGATTCCTGATATTTCCGCGTGTTCGATGTCGATTTTCAGATTCTCGTTCTTTTCACTGATAAAAATATTTTATATAAAAAAAAACTATAGAATTATTTCAAGGTGGAAGTAAAAGATAATCGCAGCTTCAATCCTTATCGATATCGATCTTTGCCGTCAAATTGTCATGGTTTTTTTCGCCTTCAAAATATGACTGAGGAAGCAAAATAGTAAAAGAAAAAAGAAAAAAAAAATGAGTACCCGTTGAAATCGTCGGTCCATCTCACATAATTAAAAATGCAGCCATAACTCTGTTCACTAGTAAAAATATTAAATATTAAATATTAAATATTAAATATTAAATATTAAATATTAAATATTAAATATTAAATATTAAATATTAAATATTAAATATTAAAATTAAATATTAAATATTAAATATTAAATATTAAATATTAAATATTAAATATTAAATATTAAATATTAAATATTAAATATTAAATATTAAATATTAAATCATTGCCGATCTATGTCCGTAAAATTGTAATTATTATTTCTCCAAAATATGACTGAGGAACAAAATTGGTAAAAGAAGAAGAAAAAATTGTGTACCGTCTGAAGCCGTCGGTCCATCGGACGTAATTAAAAGTGCAGCAATAACCGTCCTGAGTCCAGCGAGCAACAAACATTTCCTGGCAGGTTCGACGCTCTCCTTGCCAGTAACAACGTCTCAAGAGATTTTGACACTTCGGCACGAGTCGCTCCATAATAGACAGCACCTTGTATTTTTTCGTCGAAGCCTTCATCAGTATCTCGTGAAGAAGTCTCGTTTCGCCTCGCTTCTCCTCCCAATTTTCGAACATGTACAAGTGTCCCATATACTTGATCAAAGATTTTATTGTCTGGAGAGTCACGTTATCCATCGCTCTGACCGCTTCCGTTCTCCACCTACAAGATGAAGAAGGGAATTATAAAGTCGGTTAAAAAAAACTTAGAAATTTTTTCTTATCGAAAATAAATACACGAATAAATATTATTTTATATTGAATATTATATTCGAATAAATATTTTTAAATACCGCAGAGAAAGCTTTGTAATTTTGCAATCCTATTTTTTTTAATCATTATTACTTTTCTATTCTTCTTTCCATTTTTTTAATATATTTTTTTTGTTTGTCAAAGCGCCAAAGCAGTTAATCATTTTACGAATGAAAACTCGAATGAAAACTGAACACGCATATATAGTTTGTGTTGCATATTGCAACATAAACGAGTAATTATTATTACTCAATAAATAAATAAATAATTATAATTTATAACTATTGTAATTTAAATGTTTTTTTCCGTCAAAGCGTCAACTCATTTTAAGAATCATTACTACAAAGCTTTATTCACGGAACGCTGAAAAATCGACTAGTCTGTCGGAATACATTATAAAGCAAAAATGGCATAGATTACAATTCCTCCGCTAGAAGGTTAGCTTCCCGTCGGCTTATCACGTTTATGTTGCATATCGCGACGCCCGGAAAATCAATTTTTTGCACCGGATACATGTCGTCTTCCACGGTAGTTCCGGTCGGATTTTTCTTGTAGTCCGCCGTTTCCATCGCTATCATTAACGATAGAAACAAAAACGCCAAGAGTCGTACGGCCACTGTTATGTAGCTGAAACATATTTAAACACATAATTGGAAATTTTGCATAATAAAAAAAAAAATGCTTAAAAACTTAATAAAATGTTATAGAAAGGAAAAATAATCAATTTGATATATTACGATGTTATTATGTTTTCACAATTTATATTTTGGATCATATCTGTATTGTTATCTGAACTGTAAAAATTGTAAATGTAAAAGGGTTTGTTCCGTCAATAAAATAAATATATAAATAATTATTTTTACTTTCTGATTATTTTTTCTTGTTTTTTTCGTATTTTCTAATGTTTATCTCTCGAGCCTACTATTATTATTGCGAACTTTTTCTTTTTGGCTATTATTAAAAATCGTTTTGTTTTTTTTTGTTATCGCATCCCTTCAACGTACCCGTAACGGCGTTAAAGCGGCAAGTATTTTCATTCCCTGTTATTTGCTAGTCATCGAATGATTGAGAATGAAAGATTAAATTATTACGTTTTTTTCTACACAAAACTTTGGTATATTATTTTCCCTTTTTCCCTCGTCCTATATTTCCCGGATCGTCCCGATTTTGAAATTAAAAAGAATACAGTATCATCACACTATATAAATAAATAAATATATAAATAAATAAATATATAAATAAATATATAAACAAATAAAAATATAAATAAAAATACAAATTTGATATTTACCTTTCGAAGAGATGTTTCTTTGAGCTTTGCACATTTTTCTTCTCTTCTCCGTGTCTTGGAACATTTTTTTCCGGTAAGTTCGACAATCGTTTACCGAGTCTGTGCCCGAAGATGTGAATTTTGGGTTTTACGGAATTAGCCCTGCGATAGGCCGTGGCCGTTCGAATTGCCTTATCGACTTGTACTTTTGTCATTGCAACTATAACTGACTGCCGGACTTGAGCCTCGAAGATATTTACTCGTCGAGTTTCGGGGGTTCGCGTGTGGATTTGGAACGAGCTTAATATTTGTTCTCAACTGTGTACACGTGGCCGGCTCATCGATCATAGTAAAATCGGTTTATTTTGTTATCAACCTCGATTTCGAGATGACCGACGAAAACTTATTTGGTAACCGTAGGAAAATCATTGTCCCCAATTTCTGGTCCTTATCAATTGTACCTTAATTTTTTAAACATTTTTTTATAGCACCGAATAACACAAACTTTTCATTTCCTTTTTTTATTTAAAAAGAAACCAGTCATTAATCACACTGTAAAAATAAATTGTAAAGTTAATTGTACTGGAAATTAAAATTTGCTTCCATTAATTGAGCATTAATGTACTTTTTTGTGAAATAAAAATACGAGATATTAAAATAACAAATCTTTTGCCTAAAATTTACAAAAATTTCCATTAAGAATTTAAATTTTACTGTAAAATTGCAACGCACATGTGTTTGAAATTTCAGAAACAGTTTGTGTAAAAACGCTTCCTGTACCGTTCAGCAATTTTCAAACAAAATTTATTTACAGTGCATAGTAAAACCAATTTATTTCGTTATCAGCCACGATTTCGAGAGGTCAGATGACAATTTATTTGGTGACCATAGGAAATCCATTGCTCCCAACTTCCCGCCCCATCGATTAATTGGTTTAATTTTTTTATAGCAATGAATAACGCGCATTTTTCATATCGTTTATTTTTTTTATCTGACCATTCCGTCAATTTTTAAAAATCCTGGGCGCCCTGAAAGCGATCATAGAAGATAAAACTGTGGTCCTTATACAATATTTGCGAAGATTTCTTAAAGGATGGAAATAAAGATTGTTTTTGAACTTTGAATCAAGTTTATTAAAACATAATCGCGTGGCATCGAATACAATTACATTTCAATAATCCTGAAAATAAGTGACAAATATAATATATATATATATATGTATATATATATGTATAACTCGTTGCCTAACGTGATCGCGCAGCCAATGTTATCACCGAAGAATGGCTGATTCTTGACGGAAGTACAAATGCCGCGGGAACACGCTCAAAAAATTGCGACCTTCGATCTCATTAAACTGCAGACTGATTTTTATTTGATTAATTTAGTAATTTTTAAATTTTTCATTTTGGTTTTCTTTTTTTTTTTGAAATGTATAAGTGTGGATAAATCTAGCGCGATCAAACGCGGCTCGAATCATCGCGACGTTCTAATTCAATATGTATAATAACGATTAAACATTTGTCACTAGATGAGTGAATTTGTCCAATTGAATGAACTAAACTCCAAGTTTCAATGATTTCTTTAACCTTTTTTTGCGTTTTTTTCTTTTCTTTTTGTACATCAACGAAAATCGCATTTTTTTTCTATCGCCATCGCGATCGTTCATTAATTAAAAGTATCTTTCGCCAAGTCGGATACGCGAGTGAATGAAGATTTTGAGCAAACGTGTTTAGCGTCGACGGCAACTCGCGATTTACTTCGAGTCCCGTTGATGCCGACGTTTTGCGCCTAACAATAATCGTGTGTATAATCGTCCGATAATTAATTATATAATCGTTAAATTAATTGTAAAATTCGTATGTACAAATAACCTGGTAGACGGCGGGGAAATTCATTTCAAAAATACAATATAATCTTGCTATTTCAGCACGGTGCAATTGATTGAGCAATAAAGTCAAAAACACCAGCTTACGCATTTTTTTTTTTTGTTCGTTACTTATTATTTTTTTGTCTCGTGTAATCGATTTTATTTTCGAAAGAGTTGGCCATTTATTCGAATAACGAGGCTCTGCGGCTGAATGTAATTTACGAAAAGGCGTAAATAAAATAAATCAACGTCAATTAAAATATCGTCGACCGTAATCGAAAAACCGATAAATAAATCAATCGCTCAATCGTGGATCACTTTAATCGAATAAAATCAGCGCAACTCCCTTTAGTTTCCGGCGCGAATTCGCGAAGCTTTGGTATTGTTTGTTTGTTTTTTTTATTATTATTTTTCCTTCTAACCCTCGGTAAAATAGTGCGTGTATCTCGGTAATTATTTCTTCTTTTGATTATTTGTACAATTCATTCTGCGCTTAGCCTACGCAACGCTAAACAAAACCCGGACCACAAATTTTCTAACAAAAATATTTGTGATTGTTCCGTTTTAGGCGTTTGTTCTTGTTTTTTTTTTCCCCTAAAATTTTTCGATATCGACTAGAGTAATTAAGCTAACCTAGTTGAATTTTTCTTCGTCTTCTACTTAGTGCCTTTTTTTCGCGACATACGCGATAGTTTCTTCTTACACCGGCCTGCGATCAAGCCTCGGATTAGCCTCGGAGCTGCAGAAGAATATATTTATTCGGAGACTTCAGAAGACTCGATTGCTTCGACTGTAAAATATCTCGCGTCACCACCGAAATAATATTTTTTTCTCGTTCTTTGAGCTTGTGATATTTTTTTCACGCGTGAGCTTTTTCTCACAAATCGTGGAAACGACATCGTCACTGAATTTTTATCCACAATCGTATGTTTTTTCTTCATTGCCGTGCATCGCTGCGTCCTATCGACACAGGCCGTTACAATCAAAATGTACATGTATATAAAAGAGAGTTTAAACGCTTCCAGTTGTATAGACACAGTATGGCTTAGTCGTAGTTTTTAATTTCCGTCTTTTTTTTTCGCAGTACACAATCTGCTTGATATGGTATTTCTAATTAGTCGCGACTCTTTTGTACCGTGAAAAAAGCCTTCGTACGATTTTTTTTTATCCATTACCATTGTGCACAAAAAAAAAAGAGTTTGACTCATTTTTGTTACACTTTTTTTTTAGAAGGAAAAGCAAATGCGCCCGTAAATATGGGTCACAAGGAACACCGACAGTGACGATCAGTTCGACGAAGAATTAATTGCTTCGATAAGATAAGTGTAGTTCAGTTAATCGCGTCGAGGCGATTGAGACGAATTTGATAATACAATTGTGCACCGAACGTGCGATCGTTCGTCCAAGCTCAATTCGGCTCATTTTTTTTTTTTTACGACACGTAAAAATTCGATGTATCGTGCGGGACGTGTTCTTTTTTTTCTTTTTTTTATCGTAGTGATGCTGCGTGTTCGATATGACTCGTGCCGCGAGAGCGTAAAAAATTCTCAAAAGCTACGTCGTATAGTTTGTTTTTTTCTCACTAGGTCGACCAAGTACGGCGCGTGGCTAGTCGATATAGTTTGCTAAAAATTCGTCGTAGTTATTTTCTTATTTCAGACATTTATCAGCGAATTTCGTGATAATATAGTTTAGGCCTTTTTCGAAGGATCAATATTTCAACATGCGTCGCAGCTAACGCTCGTCGGCTGAGTTAAGTGTGTAAATATAGCGAATGGATTTGCGAGATAAGAGAGTTCGCGACCGATAGGATTCACGAACAAGAGCGCGATTCGATACGCGCGTGCGCGAACCTTAGGCCGTATTTAAAAATAAAACTTCGAAGTAAACGCAATCGAACTTCAGCGGTGAAAGAATCGTGACGCAACTAATAATTTCTTTCGCTATCTATGATTTTCTCTATATCGTTACCAATAAAAAGCGAACGGATTGTAACGCACAAAAAACGCGCTAAATCGAATTTTATGGCACTTCAAAGGTCACTTAAAAAAATGATTCCAGTGAAACTTTTGTGTAAAAATTATTTGATCCAAAGTGTCGCACACTTTCCGAGATCATAAAAAAATACAACGAAGTACGCGACGTACAAATATAAAATTGATTCTACTTGTTCTCGGCTCGTGAAACGTATATTCGTCTAATGAAAAAAACACAATCAAGTCAGCTGTTAAGGAGGTTAGACCGGTTGACAATAGTCTAATGAATGCTATATTTTTATGTCGTTTACACTAGTAATTTACGATGGTAGTGCGATAAAAAAATTTCTGACGAGTTTACGCCGCGAGACGAAGGCGAGTGTCGCAATTACACGAGTTATGGAAAAGTTTTTCTCACGAGTATTCTACCAAATTCTACTTCCCAAGGTGTGAAAATTGGGAATTAAAACTGACATTTTTTCACACCCTGTGAATTAAAATTTGGTACGATATTCATGAGAAAAAGTTTTTCTGAACTCGTGTGATTCTGCAATTCTGTGAACTTTTTCTGCATACGTCTTAAGAAGATTTATGGCACTAGTATCGTAAATTACTATTTTCACACCGAGTAAGGCAAAAAGTTTTACGCATCTGTTGATTATAGTGATGATCATTTGTATTACATCAGATGTCCTCGACCTAGAAAAACATTAGTTGCAATGGATTTGAAAAAATATTAACTGCTTTGTGCTAATATTCAAGAAGCACATGTGTGTTAATTTTTTTCAGAGAATAATCCGTGATTTTTGCTCGTTTTTGATGTATCATGGCTCATCCTCTTCGTTGAAAGATTTTCTACGAATTCACCGTCTGGATATTCGTCAATATTTTCCGTTTAACAATAACAGCTGTTTGTTGAAGCAAGAACAAGAACAAGAAGCTGCAATTCTTAAACCGAAAATACTATTATAATTGCAATACTAAATTACTATTAGAATTTAGAATTTAGTAATTTAGATACTAAATTACTAAATAGAAAATACTATTATATATTATAATTATATTATAATATATAAATATATTGAATATCTACATGGTGAATTTGCAGAGCATTCTCCGCGGAAGAGAATGAGGCGTGGTACATCAAAATCGAGCAAAAAATTACGGATTATTCTTCGAAAAAACTAAACGAATATGTACCTCTACGAAAATTAGCACAAAACATTTAATAATTTTGCAAATCCATTGCAATTAATTTTTTTCTACGTTAAGGACATCTGCCGCAATACAAATAACCATAAACTATAATCGATAGATAAAACTTCCTACAAACGACCTAAAAAATCTACGACTCATTCAACTACCGTGAAGCGCTCAGACTTCCTTAAAAATATGAAGCTTCATCGCTCGTCTAAAAATCGCGACGATCCGACCCCATCCCGACCGAAAATAGCTCGTCGAACTCGGGCGAGCAACTTTTCGACATGACGGCAACGAGGTGCTGGATTCGCGAGAAAATTTCCATAACAAAATTCCGTCAAAAAACCATCATCAAGACTACAATTCCTAAGCCACCGAATCTCCTAATAAATTTCTCAGCAACTCGATAATAGAACAATAAAAAAAAAATAGTAAAAAGAGACCCATACAAACTAGCACATAGTTTCTGAAGCGGGAGCCGGAACATTTTTGTCGCTCGTCTCCTGAACTTCGTCGGAGTCGCGAGTGGCGAGGGGTCTCGAGAGAGTTTGCTCGATTTCGCGGGTGACGCTAATGGTGGGTCCGGGTCGTCGGGACTCGTCGGCGCGATCGATGGCCGAGGATCGTTTGAGGTGTCGATGCTCGCTGGCCGTGAAGAAGAGGCCGCCGGCAGCGGCGGCGTTGGCCTCGTCGTTGCCGGAGCTCGAGTCGTCGCCCTGCATGTACCTTCGCTGTATGAGATCTTCCATCTGCTGATAGTCGCATTTCTCGGCGTCGCGAAGATGTTCGTTCTCCAAATGCCAGGCCATCTCGGGATCGGAGAGTTCGGCGACGTTTCGTCCTCTGCAGGGCGGCGGCGAGACGGGCGGAGTTCTCGGCGGGCTGAGCAGGCCGCAGTAACTCTCGAGCTCGTCAGTTATGCTCGTGTATTCGGCGCGCATCGCCAAGAGCGTGTTTCTTTGGTTCGAGCTGCTTCCGCCGGCGATCGTCGCGACTCGTGGCTCGGCCCATTTTACCGCCCGTTGCATGCCCGGCGGCGCGAGCAGCACGGCGTCGTCGGACTCCGAGCGCGTTCTGCTGTTCTGGCGGGTCGTCCGCTCCCCGGAATCTTGACGAATCTCCGAGAGCGGAACGTCGCTTATGGCGTCCCGCTCGAGATCGGCGGGCTTCACGGCCGGCGGGCCGGAATCCTCGACGTCCTTGCTCTCCTCGCTCTCTCGGCTTATGGTCTTCTTGTCCTCCGTACCGGTCGGCAAATCGGCGCTCGACGACGACTCGTTTCTGCTCAGATTCTCCCGCGACGTCTCCGACTGCTTAAGGGTGTCGTCGTCGAAGTGCTGACCCATGTGCAGCACCGTCGCGTCGGTCAGCGAGCGCAGCATCCGCCTCTGTCGCAGGCCCGTCACGACCGGGATGTGAGAGTGCGAATCGACGTCCGAGGCGACCTCAGAACGCTCCGAGACTCGACGCGGACGGACCTCGATGTCCAGACCCGAGAGACCGTCGTCCGGCATGTGCGTCGCCATGAAACGGTGAATCACGCCGAGGTGGGCCAGCGTCTGCTCGTTCAGCTCCTCGAGCTTCCGGATCCGGAATTCGACCGACTGGAACATTTATCGGTGCGGGGTTAATCGAGTGTTGGGTGGAGACACATTGTGTTGCCGAACTACGATCGACCGGGTCGTCGTTAGGACGAAAGTCCATACGATCCGCGAAATTCCAAAACTCTGTTTTTTCAAATCGTCAAACTGCCGAATCGTTATTTTTTCGAATTGTCAATTTTAACAATTCGAATATGACTAGTCTAGTCTACATTGAATATGAATCGCAGAGATTCGGTACCGATTCGGAAATATTAACGTTTCGCATTTTGGCGAGTCGGAAAAATTAACGTTTCGCATTTTGGCGATTCGGAAAAATTAACGTTTCGCATTTTGGCGATTCGGAAAAAATTAACGTTTCACAAGTTTGACTATTCGGAAAAAGTGTGTTTGGACACATGATTTTCGGTCATTTGTCGATCGGTCGATTGAAGTTTCGGCAAAAAAATGTGACTCTGTGTTGCCTGATAATGATGAATAAAAATTAAAAAGTCGACGATCCATTACCTGCATAGAGGCGTGCTGACTGTTCTCCTTCTTGTCGATGTCTTCGATCTTCTGATGCATATTCTCCACGCGCTCGGTAGTGAGTTTTACGCGTTCCTCGGTCGACATTTGAAGTTTAAGCTCTTGTTCTCTGAAATAACCTTCGACGCAATCCTCCTCGAAGTCGTAGAGACGCTCCATATCGTCTGCCTCGAGGAAGAGCTTGAGACCGTTGTCGTAAGTTTCACCAGAGCGCATCTCGCCCTGCGTCACATACCTTAACAAGTACTTTATTAGCAAATATATGTGGCAGACCGCGATAAGCGGCGGTGGTAATACCGGTTTCTGCTCGTATTCCATTACGACCGTGAAACGCTGAAACATCCATACTTGGTGAGCGACAGCGTTCACTTCGATGAATATGTTATTGAATACGGCTATCAGAAGATTAATCAAGAGTATGTTTGCGACGAGAAGATAAACCGACATGGCGGCTGGCGTTATCCAACGACCCGGCAAGCACGGAATCATTCCTGGCTCGGCACCGCAGTCCGGATCAATATTGTCGGCGTACACCTCACCGTAAAGCATAAAGTACGGCTCCAAAAATATCTGTAACATTAAGTCATCACATAAATAAATAAATAAATAATTAATATCTTTAAAGAAATTTATAAATTTAACTTCACACTGGTATAGAAATTCGTTGAAATGTTCATACTGAAGCGATCCCGAGGCTTTCAACAAATTCGAATTCCCATTTTTTAAGGTAGTACTAGCGCAATGACTGACGCCGCCTAAGTTTGAAAGGAATAAAAGAGAATTACAAACACTTCTCGATCGGATAAAAATCTGAAAAAAAA
>JAPYZC010004748.1:0-12970 GCA_030522665.1 Ichneumoninae sp. A BG-2022a | reverse complement strand
TTCCCAATGTTATAAAAATCTGAAAAAATTCATACTTATTATAGGCATTGAAAAGACTAATTTTACATAATAATAATTTCAAAATGTTATTAACAAATTCTTGAAAAAAAAAATTGTTCATCAAAATATGTGGTAACTCAACTTTTTTTTTAATGAAAATGATTCGTTCACTTTTCGGAATACGTATGCATTTTTTCAGATTTTTATCTTTATTTTGACTTTTGCACATTTGTCCATGTAAAAAACAAGAAAAATCAAAATAAAGATAAAAATCTGAAAACATTCATACGTATTCCGAAAAGTGAACGAATCATTTTTATTTAAAAAAAAAGTTGAGTTACCACATATTTTGATGAACAATTTTTTTTTCTACAATATGTTAATAACATTTTGAAATTATTATTGTGCAAAGTGAATCTTTTCAGTGCCTATAATAAATATGAATTTTTTCAGATTTTTATAACATTCGGAAGTGTTTGCAATTCTTGCCCGAATTTCTCGAATTTAGGCAAAATGAACACCACTCGCTCCAACATCCTTAATAAAAGAGATGAAACATGTTTTTCAATCACCGGTCCGAACACCGCAAACTTGTAGCGATTTTCTCCTAGGTGAAAGAGATCGGTACTGTCTTGGAGAAAAGAACAAATGGCAGTTCCGGCGAAGTCTTTTACGTTACAGTCAATCAGCAATCCGCTGAAAAACAGCTCTTGAGGTGTCGTTTCGATGAAAATTGTCGGAGGCTTCTTGAAGATGCTGTCCATGCCTTTCCCTGAAAGTGACCGTTAGTTGGACATCGTTCGTAACCATCGCATCAGGGACTTTCCACGAATTTATAGGTGCACAATTACATTGAGTGCACCACACATCCTTTGCAATTATTCGATTGAATTGCGCATGCGTGGCGGATCCAAAATCATCAACGTGACCGTTCGATGTCCTTCATTTTTTTTGGTGGATTTTTATCAGGTATAGCTACGTAACGCGTGTGCTTGGTTGATGTCAACGTTTCATGAGATTTCGCGAGCGATAGTGTTGTCTACATTTTTTAAAGTCAATATCAAATTCGTAAACGTATCGTTTAAGATTAAATGACATTCCTCAAAAACATCCTAAATGGTAAAGTCGTAGAATTGTTTTCACCGTCGTGAGCGTTTGGAGCATCGTTATAAAGAAAATGATTTCAGGACTCTCGAATTTACAGGTGCATAATTAAATTGAGTGCACTACAACATTTTTTAAAAATTATTCGATTGAATTGCGCATGCGCGGAGTTCCAAAATCATCGACACAACCGTTCGTAGTCTTCCTTTTTTCATGAACTATTTTCACTTATACATTTTTTGAGATATCGCGAAAAATAATGTTGTCCATTTTTTAAAATTAATAGCAGATTTCAGAATGTATAATTTAAAATTAAATCGTATTTCTGGAAAAACCATCTTAAATGGTAAAAACGTCGAACTTGTTTCAGCGTTGTGAGCTTTTGAGCCATCGTTAAACATACAATTATCTTAGGTCCCACGAATTTTCAGGTGCATATTTACGTTGAGTGCACTACATCTTTTTACATTATTCGATTGAGTTCCTACTTTTTTTATGGACAGTTATTAGTGATACGTTTCGTGAGACAAACGTTTTATGAGATATCGCGAAAGATAATGTTGTCCAGTTTTTAAAGTCAATATCAGATCTCTAAACGTGTCGTTTAAGATTAAATGGCATTCCTGGCAAAACCATCTTAAATGGCAAAGACGTCGAACTTGTTTCAGCGTTGTGAGCCTTCGAGTCATCGTTATACGTAAAATGATCTCAGGGTGCGAAACATCGATTTTTTGGCTATTCGGCCACCGTACCCACGACGCTTATCATAGATGCCTTATCTCTCATTGTCGCCATTACGACACTCAGCATAAACAAGTGTGGGACGGTGATTATTTCGTTTCCCGTGAGGGGGGCGCTCTTCTCAGCATTGAATATCCAAGTCGTTCTTGTACTGTACTCGACCGTATCGTCTTCTTCACGGTCTACCAAATCCACCTTTTCCAGCCATTCACTGCGGAAACCGGAGTACGAAGGAAATCATAAGTTACAAAACACCGAACAGACCCAAGGAAGATAATGGACAGTAACATGTAAAATAAGAATTTTGGTTTTTCTCACTCGTAAATGAAAGGCCCAACTTCGTCGACTATCGGCTTTTCGCCCTTCGATGTTTCCATCGGGTTGGTCACATTGAACACGTAGATTCTGAATTCCAGTGGAAAGGGCAACTTGGCCCACATCTCTCTTATATCGGAGCCGTCTGCCAATTTTGACGCCTATTTGTGGCGATTAAAATAGAAAAAAATGTACGTCTTTAAATCACGCCAATGAAAAAACAAAACCGTTAAATTCAACATTTTTAGGGAATAAAATAAAGTTTGGTTTAATACACGGGCGATTAAAATGGGCGACTTACATTAATAATATTAAAATTGAATTCGCGCTGATAATTTTTTTTAAAGATTTCATTTTACTGAGAAAAAGTACGATATCTTTCTATCGTATTACCGTTAAATTGAACATTTTTACGGAATAAAATAAAGTTTGACTTAATACGCGGGTGATTCAAATGGGCGACTCACATTAATTACATTAAAATTGAATTCGCGCTGATAATTTTTTAAAAGATTTCATTTTACTGAGAAAAAGTACGATGTCTTTCTATCGTATTACCGTGAAATATTGCGTCACCGTCAGCGCACCGCATCATCGTCGAACCATCAATTATTAAATGACAAATAACATGCACTTTGCAGATTCAATGAGTCATGGCCTGCATTGAATATTTAGTCGAAGACGGTGAAACACGAAAGTTCAAGGCACTGTTCGACACGATAGCGCCGTCGTCAATCGTTACATAAAAAATTCACACGATGGTATATGGAAACGTGTCGGATTTTCCGGCATAGAATATTCACTATGTACGGACGGATACTTAATCGCGATAACGACGTCATTTATTATTAAGAATTTCTTATCGAGCCGTTTAAATTTTACGAAATTTTGGATTCAACAAATGTTACCCAAAATCCGAAAGCAAAAATGAAACACTATACTTTCTCACATTGTGCTTCGTGAACGATATTTTTGGGACAAATAAGGGAACTAGCCAAAAATTAAATTATGACATTGGCTAAGACCAAATGGATTTCCAGTTTTCTATCACTCGTGCAAGGATGATACACAATGGTATATGGAAATGCATTGGATTTTCTGACTTACAATATTCACTATGCACGTACGGACACTTCATCGCTATAACGATGCAATTCATGATTAATAATGTCATATCGAGCTGTTCAAATTTTATGCAATTTTGGATTTTAAAAATGTTACCAAAATTCCAAAAGTAAAAATGAAACATTGTACTTTCTCACATTATAAATCGCAAACGATTTTTCTGGCCAAACTATGTACGTGGCAAGGCATCGATATTATATTAATAAGAAATGTATTTCCAGACAATATAATCTTCTGTCACTTGTGAAACGATGCTACACGATGGTATAAGAAAATGTGTCAGATTTTCTGGCTTACAATATTCACTGTGCACGGACGAACATTTAATCGCTATAAAGGTGCAATTCATGATTAATAATTTCATATCGAGCTGTTTAAATTTTATGCCATTTTGGATTTAAAAAATGTTGCCAAAATTCCGAAAGGAAAAATGAAACACTATACTTTCTCACATTATGATTCGTGAACAATTTTATTTGTCAAATTATGAACGTAGCAAGGCATCGATATCAAGCTGAGAAGAAATGGATTTCCGGACAATATCGTCTTCTATCACTCGTGAAACGATGGCACACGATGGTATAAGGAAATATGTCCGATTTTTGGACACTTAATCGCTATAACGATGTAATTTATAATTAATAATTTCTCATCGAGCTGTTTAAATTTTATGAAATTTTGGATGAAAAAAATGTCACTAAAGTTGAGCCAAAATGAGACACTATACTTTCTTACATGATGTTTCGTGCACAATTTTATTTTACGAAATATGGATCTATCCAGGCATCGATATCAGGCTGGAAAGAAATGGATTTCCAGTCGCGCGTAAAACGATCGTCGATATCACGAAAAATCTGTTCACTTGTCTATCGACATTCTGATCGATGCTTCTGCATATACAGCAAATCCTTACGCAATCCGATGGGATTTCGGAAAATTGCACTCACCTTGTGGATCTGCGACTTGAGTATCGGTGGAAAAGCGATGCAGAAAAAAATAATACTGAAGGCGAACATCACGCCTCCGGCGATACCGAGTTTCTTAGGAAGCGCCATTGCACGGATGCCTCCTTTGCGTCCACTGACGCCTCGTCGCAAATAAAATAGTTAATTGCGTTTAAATTTAAGTTTATTAATAATCTTTCAAAATCGATCATATCGATTCTTAAAACTCATTAAAATTGCATTCCATCGTGCTGAGGAGTACGATGAGAGATTAAAAAAAAAGAAGGTTGCACACCTGCTCAACGCGTTCCGGCCGACAAAACGGGTCGTGAGGGTGACAGTACCGAAATAAAAAATTCGAAATAACAGCGAGTATTTGCCGATGACCGAGGTGCGTATTGACGTCGAGATTTTGTTGGCTGAAAAAAATCGCATCGGCCGCGACGACTTTCGAGACCCGTCAGAACGTACTGTCAAGTGTGATCTGAATAGACAATGGTTGTTCCCCACCTTTGCGATGAAATTTCTTGGACATTGTTGCGTGCTTGCGCAGTCCCTCAAGACCTTCCCGTACACCTATGTGTCGCGCATTGTGCATACACACGTATACACGGATCTGTGAACTACTCATGAATAAAAAAAATTGACAGACGGCGTCACTCCGACAACCACGTACTTGTCACCGCTCGCTACCGATTCGCCGCTTATTTCGTCGCAGCAGTCATATCTGTCCTTATACCTGGCGCGCCAATGGCAGTAGGTAAAAGGTTTGCGTTACTAATATTAAATAAATATTTAAAAGGGGGGGAATGCAAATAAAAAAAATATATATATATCTTAAATAGGAAAAATCCTCGCCACGTTACTAACTGTCACGTTTTGCCGTCCGAAAACAATTAAAATTAGATATGTGAACAATTTTTTTTATTTTAACATTTGTAGGGTTTCAATATTTCTCGAGTCTTTCTTGTTCTACACGAGTATTTGTAGGACGATATAGTGAGCATAGATACGTTTTGAAAATTAAATGGGACAAGCTCCAACCACACACATAAAACCATTACGTTCGAAGTGTTTTGTACATCTAGATTGACCAAGAAAGTAATTTTTAAAAAAATCAATGGTAATGTAGGGTAGAGCGCGGCAAAATGGGGCAACGGGGCAAAACGGGTTTGTTGGGCAAAACGTCATTTTCCAATAATTTTTGGATGCCCAAATTCGCCCTATCGGATACATCAGCCTTTTCTGCCCAGTTTTGCCACCATGTCCGATCAAAAAATGATTGGAAAATTTAGTTTTGCCCCGTTGCCCCATTTTGCCCCGCTCTCCCCTACATATAAGGTTTAGCAGGTGGTGACATAAGCGGCCATTCGATAATTTATAGCGGTTTTAAAGTAGACACTGGCGATACACGCAGCAACAATACCGAGGTCATATATTTGAAGAAGCAGCGATTTCTTAAATGACTCTTTTGCTGCATACGGGGAGTACTCCGCGAAATCGATCCTCGTTCCCGGTTTAGCCGTTGTGAGGGAAGATGGGGTGTCCCGGACAATGTCAGCAGGTCGTGGTGCGGCGAGGGTCGATGGCCAGTCCCCGGTAATTACAGATTTTACCCTTCTATTTTCGCCTCCTAAAAAATATATGAGACTCGAATGATCGAGATAATTATATCGAAATAATCGAAATTGAGAAACCAGTTTTCGTAGCCGATCGGGATCGTCCGTTTCATTAGTAAGATTAGCACACCTGATCTAAAAGATTCCCCTCTTTAAAAAATACATATGATTCGAATGATCGAGATAAATATATCGAAATAATCGAAATCGAGAAATCTGTTTTCGTAGCCAATCGGGATCGTCTGCTTCATTAGTAAGATTGGCACACCTAATGTAAAAGATTCCCCTCTCTAAAAAATACATGTGACTCGAATGATCGAGATAAATATATCGAAATAATCGAAATCGATAAACCAGTTTTCGTAGAAAATGGGGATCGTCCGTTTTATCAGTAAGATCGGTAGACCTAATCTAAAAGAAATGAAATGAGCGTGAGCGAAGCGAGTGCGTTGTTGCTCGTAAGCTAAACGGCCCAGTTTGTCGCCCTGCTCCAGTTTCTGACCGCGATGGTAACATTTTTAACTTCTATACATTCAGTTTTCGTCAAATGGCAACTGGATTACTGAAAAATTGAAGAGCATTAAATGTAGTTCACTCTGGCGACACGCACATTTTTTTAAATAAAATGTTAATTAAAGTTATCCGCGAATCGTGCGACTTGCATCTCAGTGGGCTCGGAACAGCATTGCTAGTCGGAGCTCACGAGCTTGGACAAATGTACAAACAGTGCATTTTCATTCTCAAATAAGTATTAAACTATACTAAACATATATCAATATCTTCAGCATGAAACATCGTATTGAAGAAAAGAAAAAAAATTATACTTTTGTTTAGTTTTTTTTCCTTAAATCCGCCGGGTTATGTCGCAATTGCTAACTCTCGATTTTTCATCCGTTGCATCCTAGAAATAGCTTTGTTTATTTATCCTGATTTTAATTGAATTATATAGTAGAATTATATATAAAATTAAGTAAATGCCCATTGGTTTATTCCTAACTCGACAATTTATGAAAATGTTTTGTTTTCATCAGATTATAATACTCTACGAAAGTTTGTAAGGATTTATTACGAAAACCATGTTTGTACCGTACAATTCTTTTTTTTCATTTAATTACTTTGAAATATTTTTCAAATTTTAATGTCTTGTCAATATGCTGGATAATTAAGTACGTGCAGGCATAACAAACTGTTGCGTGACTGTCAGAAATCGGGTACACGCGGCTATCACAACCTGTGACATGAAATTCTCGATGATTTGATTTGCAAAATAGGTGAAAATCTCGTTTTCAAGGTTTTAATGCCCGTGTTAAAACAGTTTCAGTTTTCAGTTTGACAATATCACGCGTTTCTAATTGTTAGAAAAAACCGAATCGAAAAGTGTCACAAAGTGGACCGTTTACCTTAGATCGTCACCAAATAATTGGGACTACTTCTGCTACGAATAAAATACGCTCAGCCGTCCTGAGGTGCTTTCGATTTAGCGTTGTTTCATTCTTACAACGTGATCGCGCGCATGCGCACTATCATTATAACGGTAAATCGAAAGCACCTCTGTTAGCGTGAGGGCGCTGTTACGTTATGGGTGTATGTTGACGAATTACGCAAAGATTCGAACGATATAATTATAAGATAATATAAGAGCTAACATGTTAGAGGACACACACACTTGATACGCTTAGCAGACTTTTTCGAGGCGTTTAATTGAATGGTGAAAATTATAAAACCGGGCTTTCGGTATGATTCACCTTCGCCTGGTTAAAAAAACAAATGGTTTAATTTTGTGTTCTATCGATGTTTTTTTGCCAGTCGCAAATTTCACTCCTCGTTTCCGTTTTGAAGCTCGGCATCGTTGTGTCCGATACTAAATGCACTAATCGAGTTTCTACTCTATTAATCTGGAAAATATATTTATTTTAAATGAAAGTTGTAAAAAAAACAACTAAATTAAAAAAAAAATCGTAACGTCGTCGAAAATGCGAAACCTCTGAGGAAGTCAGAAAAATTTAGTAATGTTGGTTGAGCAAACACAGTCCATTAACGGGGTAGTAAAGATATATCGTGCTTGGTCGCGTTGAAGGTGATGTGAAACATGCTCTGGTGACGTGAAATTGTCTCTGTCGTCCTCTCTCCCTCCTTTGCTACCACTATCGACCCTATCGTTCTCACACCCGCATGCATCCACCTCGTATCATAAACTGCTAGTATGTAGAGAAAATTCAATATAGAGCTTGTTCGCGTGGCCTCAAGTTCGCCACGCGGTCTCCGTGACAGATCCAACACCTGCCGTCGAGGGTGAAGGTGGAAAATGTAGGCGGTTCGACACTATGTACTCTACGTCTATAAATCAATTTAACCTGAGCAGTGAAAGTAACGTTCATTGTCAAGCTATATCCCGCGGTCGAGGTTGACTCGACCAGACACTTGCTTCGCAGTCGACGGTGATCCCAAAGATCCCGATATAACGTTTTGAACCTTGTTGCTTAATAAGCTTTGAATTATATTCGTATCATAATTTTATTATTTTTAATAGTAATAGCCTCACTGTAAAAATAAATTGCAAATTTAATATACTGGAACTTGAAATTTGCTAACATTATTCATATTAATTAAACATTAATGTACTTTGTTTGTAAAATAAAAATATCAGATATTAAAATTACAAAACTTTTGCTTTAAATTTACAAAAAATGTTAATGAAAAATAGAAATTTTACTGTACGATTGCAACGCACATGTGTTTGAAATTTCAGAAACGGTTTACGTAAAAAAGCTTCCAATACAGCTCATTAATTTTCAAACAAAATTTTTTCACAGTGCTCATAAATTTAATTATTTTTTATAGTGATAGCCTGATAAAACATTAATTTTGAAACGTCCCGAGCAAAAAATCGGGTTCAATTTTATTGTAGACATCATCGTCATCGTATACTTTATATACTTCATTATCTTCATATACGTCATCATCGTCTTTCATATACTTCAGAAGCAATGAATCAAGATGCCGAATCCCTTTTTTTCTTTATATTCCCGATTGCCAAATTCCTTCGAAAGTTCTGACCAGACTTCAATTCCTTTCGGATATGAATTTTGTTTGTTTGTTTACTTGCTAACTTCGATTGCAGTTGCTGAAGCGCTTATTTGGATGTTACTTATGATTCAAGACAATTTAACACTATATTGAAGAGTACGGTTTACCCGGATGTACGGTAATTCCTTTTTCGGAAGTTGACAGCACTGACAGTCGGTCAAAAATCTATGACACGGTGTCTATCAAGACCTACGTCGTTAACAGTCGGTATACTAGAATCACTTTATTTTTTTTCGTATTGTTGATTTTGTCGATTTTCAATTAAGTGTCTAATATAACGATTATGTATATTATCATTATTATATAAAATGTACAGTAATTTCTATACAGTGTCTGCACTACGGACGCGAAACTCGTCAATAGTTGAGTGATCGAGGTGGACTTACGGATTACAGAAAATTGCTTAATCTATATCTATAATCATAATTTACGTATAGCAGATATGGATGTTATGAATATTATTAAATTTTAATTACATAAAACGTACCTACAGTAAAGTAAACTTTACTGTACGTACGTTTTATGTAAATGTAATTATACCGTGAAATTATACCGTCTCTGCATTACAGACTCGAAACTCGACAATGCTCGAGTTATCGAGGTAGATTTGCCGATTACAGACAATCGCCTAATCCTCAGTAATACGACAAATAACACTAATTGTAATTACAAATTCACTGCATAGCTATATTAAGGAGGGAGTCTCGCTGTGCGCTGACGTCGCATAAGTTCGACAACAATAAGAGAAAATTTTAAGTAATTTTGATGGTGTAAAAATCTGAAAAAAATCATGTATACTAAAAGTACTGATTTTTTTTATGAAAATGATTCGTTTATTTTTCTGAATACGTATGAATTTTTTCAGATTTTTAAGTAATCGTTGATTTTTTATTTTTTTATAGAACAAAACCGTCAGGTAAATGTCTCAACATCGAACTACTGTTCTACTGTTTTCCTGCATGATTGGTCATAGCGACGAGTTGTTTTTCTACAGTCTGCTAATCAAGTATTCGATGATGCGTCAATGAGAAGCCGACCTTGGCTCTTCAATTACATTCGGACAATTGTGTAGGAACTAATCAGATTCGATATATCGCGGAGGAACTTTGTCGGCCAGAGGTCGCTTCCTCTCCGGGCTACCGTCGTTTTCACTTCCGGTGTGCTGTCGGTTCAGCACTTTCACTTTGGTTCCAGCTTGGCTTCTCCTGTACTCCAGCCCCGCAGCCGCTCCACACAGTGCCATTCCCGAGAGTATCGTAATCCACTTTATGGCTCTATAATTATATGAAAAAAAAAATGATATTAACGCAATGTTCATATGCATGTATTTTTATTTCTTCTAAACACACAACCTTCGTCGCTGAGCAAGTGTATGAATTAATTATAACTTTTCATACGTAACTTTCATGCATATAATTTTGTTTCGAAATATAGTTATAAAATACATACCCGACAACTTTCATCGCCGTGAAAAGCACTCCGATTTGCGCGAGGTACTCGTCGGGCACCCTGACTTTTTCCTGGATCCAGAAAATAGGCATCAAGGCAGTTGCAAACGTCTTCATGATTCTTAATTTTTCGATTGGGTAGACAAACATGTTAAACTGCAGTCCATTTCTCGCAGCGACGGGAGTGCCGGTTATGGGCTCGAAGTCAAAGACGACCTGATGTTCATTCTAATAAAACACGGACAAATATTATTATGTCCCAAACTGTATTGTTATCATTATTATTTGTTACAATATTATTATTATTATTACTAGCGATTATGTTAGCTCGCGCTCTTTGCGCGCATACTCTATCTGCGTGTGTCTCCGTGAGTATCTGTGAGTATCAGTGTGTGTCCAATCGACATGAACTCTATTGTTATGTAGATTATTATTTTTCGTTACATTATTGTTATACAATATATAATCTCGTATACAAGTAAGGAACCGAATTTTACTTCCGATTCGAATATCAAATTCCACGCCTGTGTGCTATGTGGGATTTAGGATTTCCAAATTCCATTCCGATACGCTATGAATGCCGAAATTTCGGAAATATAGCATATGGAAGTCATTTAGAATTTTCAAAATCAACTCCAATGCGCTATGATTGACGAAATCGCGAGAATATAGCATATGAAAGTGATTTCGGATTTTCGAAGTAAACTTATATATGCTCTGAAAGCCGAAATTTCGAGAATATAGCGTATGGGAGTGATTTCGGATATTCAAAATCCATACTGTATATGCATATTGTATCTGCGTATGTATCCGTGAGTATCTGCGAATATCAGTGTGAGTTTCCAATCGACATGAACTCTATTATTATGTAGATTATTATTATTCGTTACATTATTGTTATATAATCTCATATACAAATAAGTAATAATATTCAATATTGATTATACCTTCGAAGGACGAAGACCAACGACCTGGTTCAAATAGGATTTGTGAACTTTGTAGAAATGTGGCAGCGAGACGACCATCGGTACACCAACGCACTTGAACAAATCGAAAAGTCCTTTCTTCGTACAGGTATCCTCGGTGTCACAGAAGCAATTCCATTCCGGTTCGCTACTCAGGTCACCCAAATCAAAGTAATAACGGTTCGTCCTTATTCCTGATAACGGTACGTGTTTTTTAACAAAATTCAGTTTCTGATTAGTATCTCGCGTCGATGATTTAGAGTCCGATAACTAGTCAACAATCAATCTTCGAAGAGGTGTCAGACTGACCGATGCATTGCATACCTCCGACCGATGTGAAGGTACCATCCCAACTACTGCTGAAGGTTCTGCACAAATCTGGGGAGAATGATACGATGGCTTCATCTTGGAACAAGTACGGATGAACGATTGTGCCATCTGTACCGTTGTACAAATTGCAGCGACTACCCTTCGGCCAGATCGTTTGTTCGGGTTCACCTTTGTATTCGGTCACTTGTCCAACTTCGCTGATATCCTTCAAACCACGTTTGACTCGTATCCTATTGTCATCCACTGTTCCATTTTTCTACAAAAAAAATTGAATGTGCCAATAATAATAATAATAATAATAATAATAATAATAATAATAATAATAATAATAATAATAATAATAATAATAATAATAATAATTAATAATAATAATAATAATAATAATAATAATAATAATAATAATAATAATAATAATAATAATAATAATAATAATAATAATAATAATAATAATAATAATCACATGTCCGAACACCGAAACCCTGTAGCGATTTTCTCCATCCCGAACGAGATCGGGACTGTTTTTGAGAAAAGTGCAGACCGCTTTTCCCGCGAAGTCCTTTACGTTGCAGTCAATCGGCAAGCCACCGAATAAAAAGTCATGGACAGTCGTTTGGATGAAAATGGAGTCTGGCTTCTTGAAGATGCTGTCGATAGCTTTCCCTGAAATTTCCGATCAATGGCTTCTTATGTAAGTACAGCATCAAGGAATTTCCATGAATTTGCAGGTGCACAGTCACGTTGAGTGCATCGGGAAGCAGATTCACCGTGCATCTTCCGCGGGATTTTTTAATGCGCGGAGCAAGTCACTGAGTTTTTCCGAAAAAATACTAACTTATGTACGATTAATGAAAAAATATATACAAACCTTTACATTCTAGTTCACACCATTTAACAATTAAGTGCAAATTGTACCAAATGTCATTGTAACTAGTCAAAATAAAGTTGTATCATTAACGATTATTGTAAATTATATATTTTCGCTCTCCAGTTCGGATTAATCGGGATTTCGATTAGCCGCCCTAGCAAGTTGACGGACCGCACACGGACCGAAAATCGGACACGTCCGTTGGGGAACGAAACGGACCGTAAAAAACGACAAAACGGACTGTACATTTTTTGGTGGCATTTGGTTTATTTTTTCTGTTGCGGAAACCGAAAACGGACCGAACGTTTTTTTCGAAAAATTTGCTTTGGTCCGTTTTCGGTTCCCACAATCGAAAAAGGACCAAGATTGTATTTTTATTCTGTCCTTTCATTAAAAACAGAATTAAAAGCAAAACAACAAAAAAATT
>JAPYZC010004747.1:0-14589 GCA_030522665.1 Ichneumoninae sp. A BG-2022a | reverse complement strand
TTCGTTCACTTAGACATTCGTACACTTAGACATTCGTACACTTAGACATTCGTACACTTAGACATTCGTACACTTAGACATTCGTACACTTAGACATTCCTTCACTTAGACATTTGACCATTTAGCCATTTGGCCGTTTAGCCATTTGGCCATTTGGCCATTTGGCCATTTAGCCATTTAGCCACTTACCCATTTAGCCATTTAGCCATTTAGCCATTTACCCATTTAGCCATTTAGCCATTTAGCCACTTAGCCATTTAGCCGTTTGTCCGTTCATTCGTTTGTGCATTTATCCGTTTTCTTCATCTGTTCATTTATCTGTTTGTCTGTCTTCGTCTGGCCATTTAGCCGCTTTACCGTTTGCCCGTTTGTCCCAAGGACGTCAGCCTGGAGAAATGTCAAGTTTGGTTCGTTCTCATTCATAATTTAAGTCCCAAAAAAATCGTCGAAGTAATCTAAGTTAAAAAAGAACATTGCAATGTAACTGTTCTTCGTTCACTATGGTTGGATCAATTTTCTATCTTGTTGCTTTTCCAATTTATTTGCATCGTTTGATGTCCTCTGCATAAAACGAAGAGCCGCACGCGCTGGAGGAAGCTTTTACGATGTACGTTTTTTTTATTATTTTTAATTTCGTATCCGCTTTTCGGCAGATTGAAATTGTCTCTCGGTCGTTGAGGATTTTTATTAAACGACGCAGTATTTTCCGATACACGCATCGTGCGTACGCAGTCTGCTACCATATGGATGCGAACAGCGTGATGAGAAATACGAGCGCAGCCACAATTTTTTTTTTTTTTTTTTTTACCTTTTTTACCTTTTTGCAAAACGACGAAAAAGAAAATGTATGCGCGACGAATCCTATAAATTGTGTAGACCAATGTTCGTGGGTGGCGAACGAATTCAGTGATTCATTCAATATCCTATAAGGGGATTCGACGTAGCAGCCAATATATATCGAAAAAACAATGTCATCTATCACAACATGAAACGAGCTATTATTATTGTGTTTCGCAGCGATTTCTCCAACCCGGTACCATAGCCAAGAATTCCGCCGAAAAAAACTCGTTGCGTTAATTTTATAAACGAAAAAAAAAAAACATTTCGGAACAACAAAAAATATTTCGTCAAATATTTCACAACCTGAAAAAAAATTATTTGGCGGACATTTATTATTTGATAAAAATAAATATTCATTTGATAACAATAAATATTTATTTAATAAAAATACATATTTATTTGATAAAAATAAATATTTATTTGATAACAATAAATATTTATTTGATAACAATAAATATTTATTTGATAACAATAAATATTTATTTGAAAACAATAAATATTTATTTGATAAATATTTTACTTAAACCAAATAGACGGTGGCCATCAAATAAATTATTTTTTCTGGGTGTGGACAGCGCCAAAAATACGTCGAAATACGTGGCAGTTCATTTAAGAAAATGACAAAAACATTTACAAAAATAAATATAAATGTTTAAACAAACTGAAATTTTCGGTGAAATAAACAATTCAAGGACATTGGGTGAAATTTGAAGACATTTTCAAGGTCAGGCAAAATTCAAGAACACTTCCAGAACTCTAATGACTTCAACAAAAAAAAAAGAAAATTTCAAATTTGAAATGCTATATGTCAAATGCGAAGTAAATTTTAAATGCAAAAAAAGATCTTAAGTTTGCAATGCAAACAATATAATTGGATTGCAAATATGGAATCAATGTAATTTAAGTACAAAAAGCATTTTCAGTATTTTCTAGTATTTTGCCCAACTCTGTAAAGTACTAATTAAATTATAATCACAATTATCGTAGATTCCATAAAATTAGTTGGTCTCTTATCATTATCAGCAAATTTTTCGAATTACGAAATTAATTAATATTTTTTTTCAATTCGATACAAAAATTAATAAATTAATTAATTCATAAATCGTGAAGTTTATGTCACAATTATCGTAAATTCCACAAAATTAGTTAATCCCTTATCGCAGATTTTTCGAGTTACGAAATGAATTAATTTTTTTTTTATATTTGATACAATAATAAATAAATAAATAAATAAATAAATACATAAATTCCTAAATCGGGAAGTAATAAGCTCGAGTCTCTCGTAGCGGACAAAAAGTGTTTGTTTATTACTGGAACGTTTATGGTATAAAAAACAAACGTAAAATAGGAACATCGCTATTGCGTACGACGACATCAGCATTTTTTTAAATATTTATTTTATTTGTTTTTTTTCCAATATATTATTATAAATACCGCATGCCATATTATAAACGGTGAATATAAACGACGGGTGAATGAAATACGCACAAACATACGCCTTACAACGTACATTCCATTTTTTTTTTCTCATGTCTTTTTACGAATAAATATATGCATGTGTGTAAATGTCATGTATGTTTGTTTTTTTTTTTTTTTTTTCTTTCACACGAAATTTTACTAGCTCATTCTTTCTTTCATTCTTCTCTGTCCTCTCGTCGTGAATTATTATCGAAATATTATTTGTGTACTGGTTTTCTTCCTGTCTTTCCAGCGACTTTTCGTTTGCTTCGCATTTTTTATTTTTTTTCGATCCCTCCCAATTTTTAATCGGATTAAGAAATTTATAATTGAATAATTACGACGATTAAAAGCGTCGATCAAACACACTCGATTATAGACCTGTATATGTATAAAATACAATAATACTTTTTTTCCGTCCTTGCGATAATTCAATTAAATAATAAATTATCTTACCAAAAATGTTCATTTTTTTTTACTGACGTTCCAATGTTTTTATTTGTTTATTTTTTTTCCGGCGTAATTTCGAAAATTCGATCCAGGGCGCTCTGTCGCCGAAATTAATCGCGAAGTAATTACGGAGTTAAAGTTTTTGGAGCAATTAAAAAATCGGAGCGGTTGCAGGGCCAGGAAAAAAAAATTAAAATCGATTTTTCTCGTCAATCCTAAAATTGGCGGAAAAAAATTATTTTCGAATAAAAAAATAAGAACTCATTAATTTTTTTATTTATTTTTTTTTTGCACTCTGGGAATATCTTGGGTGAATAAATAAACAAATTCGTGCGTCAGAGCCCGGATGTGAAAACGTGCCGAGTGTTTATTATGCGTGATTTATGACGAGGTTCGAGTTCGACCCGGTTGTTTATTTTCGTAATGAATTATTAATAGTTTTTATTTATTTATTTTTTTTTTATTTTCAAGACAAACGAGGAACAAAGTGGCAAGTTATTTATTAATTACCCCAATAAAATCGGTTATTCATCGGTTAAAATTACTTTCTAAGGAATCTTCCAAATTTCACGATTAGAAATCACTTCAAAGATTTAAAAATATACCGTACGTGTGTGTGTGTGTTTTTGTGTATTTTTTTTGTGCTTACGATAGAACATACTTAGTATTTTTTATTATTTTCTTTTTTTTGCCTGACTTTTTCCCTTGAGAATAATAATATATATATCAACGCACGAAAAGCTGCGAAAAAAAAAAATAAAAAAATCACTCGGACAAATTTTTATTGCACGTACAATTATTATTATTTTTTAAAATAATTTTTTGATGTAAGCTCATTCTGTTCAGATAATATACATATATCGGCTAATAGGAAAATGTTGTTTTATCTTTTGAGGAAGGTCTTGTTTCGAGAATATATTTCATTTTTTTTTCTTATTTTTATCTTTTTTTTTCGCGCATAATTTACAATCTCGCTTAAAAAAGTCGCTTTTTTCCAACGAATTATTCACGGCCGAAAGAAACGATAGTACGCCGAAATGTAATTTTTTTAACAGCGACTCTTTTTTTTCTCATCAATAATTGGATTTTTCTTTCCTTTATTTTTTTATTTTTTTTGGTGATTCATCACTGGTTCCTGGTCAATTATCTGGTCAGAAATCGTTGCCAGTCAATCATACATACACATATGTATTATTATACTTATACGATAAATCGGGCATTGTACCATTTGCTGTTTAATTTTATTTCCTATTTTATTTTATTTTTATCTCGATTTTTCAAATTTTTAACCCTTTGAAACGCAAATTTTTGGAATTTGGGGGCGAAAATTTTCGAAATTCGCCCCAAAGTTTCGTCGGAGTTGGGACCGAATTTTTTTTTATTTCGACACCTCGACATTAATATAGACAAAAAAAGCCTCAAAGGGTTAAAAAAATGTGTTCGCGTACAATGTTTTTTTTTCGGTTTCGCAGACACTCAATGATTTTTTTCAGTCACTCGAGTTGCCCTCTTACATTATTTTCACACATGGTTACCGATCGAAGTTCCTTCAATTTTTTTTTTCCATTCTGACTTTTTTGTCTTTTTCAAAAAGGCCCCGAATCGAAGGAAACTCGTTAGTTCGGCAAGCCGTCATTGAATAAATATTTTTCACGTGTACCATGCGTGTGTGTCGCGTGTGTGTGTGTGTGGGTTCATTTTTTAATATTTTTTTATAATTTTTTTTTTTTTGCTTATTTAGCTTAAATATAGCGGCGTGACTACCTGAAAGCGACGAACTCTATCTTCGAATAAGAGTTCTATTTTTTTTTTTTGCTTCATAAAAAAAAAATCTCTGTCTACCTATTTACAGGTGAATTTTGAATACCCTTTTTTTCATTCGCTTGTGAGTTTCTACGACAATAGCATTGACTTAACGGCTATCGTAAAGATATATCGTATGTGGTTTTTTTTTTCAGCTTCTCTCTATTCACCTAAATTGTGCTCGTGGAAAGTATAATAATTATGAGCGTAATAATAATAAATATATATATGTATATATATTTTTTATTTTTGTTTATTCGACGCATTCGAATTTTTTTTCGGAGTCGCGAAAATTAATTAAATTGCCTTGAAATTGTGTGTGTTTATTTTCCTTATCCGGACACGGCGCAGATTTTTTTTTTTTTTTGGATTCGAGTTAGTAAAATAAAAAAAGCCTTTTTTTAACTCGAATCGTTAATACTACGCGATGCATAAAATATTAATTAGTAAGTACTACGCTTATTCGCTAATTGCACTAAATGCTAGTGAAGAAAAGCTGCAATCACCGGTGATTAAATAGAGATGAAAAAAAATTGAGAAATACTATGAAAAATTTTCTGAGCAACGACTTTGCCTTTTTTTTTTTTTTTTTTCGGTTTCTCAAAAAATGTGGATATTTAAAACCCTTTATCGATTTTTAAGGACGTGCCTGACGGAAACCTCGTGTCAATAAAATGTATTGCAAAACAATTACCTCGCTTTTTTATTTAAAAAAAAATTCACTCAATTTTTTATTTATTTAAAGACTAACAAATATGTTCGAATTTTTCTAATATAAATTATTTTCTATATTCCGAAAAGCCCGTGCTTTATTAATATTTTTTTTAAGAACACAAAATCACTCTTTTTATATTTAAAACAAGTGTACTATTTTTTTTTTATTATTCATTTTTTAAAAAATTCTAAAATCTATGTAATGTGTTCAGATTTTTTAATAAAAATTATTTTCTGCATTCCCAAAAACCCGTGCTTCATTATTTATTTTTTTTTTTTAAGAGCACAAAATGAAATTAACATTAATAGGAAATATCGTCGCGATCGAGGGGCGCTCGCGCCTTACAAATATCAGTCAAATATCACTGATTCCTTTGGAGGAAAATTATAAACAAAAAAAAAATACAGCATGTGAGCCCTTAATAATTTTTTTTTGTTTATCGAAAAAAAACTAAAATTTTTTACGCACGTGACCTCAGATCGAGAGGGTCAATAAAATTTTTTCAAGTGTCGAATAAAAAATCTCTTGACGTTGCACAGAGTTGACTAGAGTCGAAATTTGGTTTTCTCGGAGAGATCAACGACGAATCGAAAAAAAAAATCTTAGATTAATAGTAAAAAAAATAAAATAAAAAAATCGCGTTCTGCGCATGTCCGAATAAGAATTGCGCAAGGGGTAGACAGAGGAGACACGACAATACGTTTTTTTTCTTTCTTTCTGTTACACTGCTACACGAGTAAAAGGTATAAAAATTCCTAAGCTTACGATATAATTGTTTTCATTTTTTTTTTCATGTGTCGTTATAATTAAATTTTTGTTATTTTTTTCATTTTTTTTTACGTTTTTTTTTTTTCCCTTTTCTTTGTTAATTTCATTCTTATTCGTCCAACGTCTCTAATAGCCGGACGAGCAAATACAAGAATAACGCTTCTAACGCGAGAATACAAATGCATAATAATTTACATTATATACAACACATAATTAAATGCACTATAAGATACGCGCGAGCGCGTCATTTAAATGGATTTTTTTTTCTCATCGATTATCATTTTTTACCAAAAATTGTTTGGTGTTTAAAAAAAAAAAAAACCAACCAAAAATTAATAGTCGACGGTCCTTATCTTACCGTTAAATAGTGGGAACGATAATAAATCAACGCTTAGCAGTCTCAGCCTCGAAAATTATTACTTAAAATATAAAAAAAAAAAATCATCGAAACAGTTTCGCGCCCTTTTTTTCCCTCAACAGCGCAAAATAAAAATGATAATCGTCTTTCGATAATCCCCGTTTCGGAATTAAAAAAAAAATATAATAATTAACTCAAAAACTTATTAACTAGTTTGCTGTTTTTGTGATTCGCTGAATCCTCCAACGCTTTTTAGCTTTTATTTTTTTTTCACTCTCGTTTCTCCTCTCGTTGTCTCTCTGAATTTTTCGCGTATGTCAAAACCGATTTTTTTGTTCTCCCATCTATTTCTCAACTTATCCGGATGTTTTTTTTGTCTTGTCATTTTTGTTTCTCTCGTTAAAAGATGTCGATTTTTTTGCCTGGTAATGTGTGTTTCGTGTGTGTATGTGCGCGTTTTACAAATATATCTCGGGTGTAAAACGGAACGCGAGATTTCCGTTTTTTTTTTTTATTTTCTGAACTGTCAATAATTGGCGTGAATTGGTAAAATTGTATAACTAGGTAACCGGTTTTTTATTTTTTTAATTATTCTTTCATTCATTTCGTTACTGTCTTGGTGGTGGATTTTATTATTTTGCTTCTTACTTTAATGCCCAGCGAATAGTCCAGCCTGCGTCAAAAATGATCTTCCGCTTTCTACTATGTTTATGTTTATTTATTATTTAATGCGGCATTCTGTAACGTATCACTTCTTTGATATAAGTATTATGGATATCTCGGACGATGGATCGAATGGTCAATCGCGTTTAATCTGCTTTAAAAAACGTTTGTGTATAAAAATGAATCTAGTTTATATATATTTATTTTTTTTTTATTTCGGAATACTTCGAGAAAATTGATCTCTCGATAATAAACTTCCGAATATCTATTGCTCCTGTCAATTACGATTAGAAAAACTCTCTGTAAATCATTTGTCACGAAAATCTCGTCGAGCGTTTTGCGTCGTGTTCGAAATCGTGGAAATTTTTTTTTTACCATTGAAAAGCAATAAATCTGCAATGTTTATTGCAAAATTGGCGCAAAAATTTTTTACCCGGTGAAACTGGATAGAGGGCTCGAAGCTGAACAAAATTGTCCTTTGGACATTTTTTCTCGAGTGCGCGGTTCTCGAGATACGAGCGGAGAAAGGCCGCAGCCAATGCGGGCGCGCGGCGAACGCGCGCGCCACCTGGCGGACGGCGCCAATTGGCGGAAAACTTTAAACGCTCGTATCTCCGTAACTATGGCCTGTGCAGAAATTTTGACGGAGGACAAGTTTGTTCAATTTCTCATCCTGAATACGACTGCAAGGTGTTTTTGCGCAAATATTGAAATATTTTTTATAGGAGACTTAAATATGTCGCCGGAGTGGGGCAAAGTGGATCGATCGAGCGGAAATTATGCAGCGGTGCAAAATGGACCACCCCATCTTCCGAACGACACTCTCCGGAGATTTGACGACGCAATAATTATTAATAAAAAAGGAAATTATCGATTACAACTACACTTTTAACAATATTGAAATTGCACTTCTGGCATTTTAATTTGTTGGCTATTATCGTCAATAAAATTGATATTTTTTCCACAATTTCGAGCATCAACGCGTCAATCGTTTTCGTACCAGACGAATCGACGAGATTTTTTGTTTATCATGTAATCGGTATATTATTCAACTATGTGTCGAGACGACAACGTCGTCATCGAGTCGGAGGGTACGACCCAAAGTCCGAGACTTGGCGCTGGTTGGCAAATGTATAACAATATTTATAATATGATATGCAACATTTATAATCTAATCTTATTTCGGTATACTAATTGTCATCGGTGTGTTAGTCTCATACTGCTTGCTGGGCATCCGCATTCAATATTATTGTAAATTAAAAATTGTATTATTACATATTCATAATTATCCGCGCGTTATTCGGTGAAAAAAGTTTTGCTGCTTCACTTTGCTTTTCACGTTTGCACGTTTTGTTTGTTTGTTTGCTTTTTTTTTTCTCTTTCATTCTTTGCAATAATTCGTATAAAAAGAAACCTGTTTTATTTCACATTTTGCGATCGCTTACCAATGTAGTAACAGATATAATAAAAACCGCGGTTTGTATAATACAGTTATTATAATCGGCATTAATCGGCTGTGCGAGATTGCGATTCGGGTGTGTGTTTATGTGAGTTTTTTTTTTTTTTTTTTTTTTTATTTTTTTTTTTTTTTTTTTTATTATTCATTTTTTATTTTATGCTTCTCGCAGTCGTTGCGAGAAACACACCCGAACTGGTACTCCGGTACTATTGTAAAAATCCTGTTGTATGTAAATATATTATAATAATATATAGCTGCATCTGTTTTCATCTTTCTCTTTTTTTCTTTTTTTTTCATTCAATAATTTGATTGTATGTGAGGTAAGGAGCCTGCTTATGTTTTTGTTTCTTTCATCCTTTTTTTTACTTCATTTATCTGAGACGGTGAGAAACGCGATTTTTGAGAGTGTGTGGTTTCGGTTTTTTTTTTTTTTTTTTTTTTTTTTTTTTTTTTCTTTTCACGTTTCATCACCTATGGAACTATTGTCATCTGTAAAATATAATATAAAAGATCCTGAGTTGTACTGTGGTGGTACTATGGCTATGGAGTTGTATGGCCCCCCATGATGTCTGAGACGATATTTTTGTAGTTTTTTTTTTATTTATTATTATTAATATTAGCGCCCGTGGCTTGTTAGGCTCATTTGTTTATTCTATTGCGATTGGTGTTCCTTTGTACTGGTGCAGACGGAAACGATTCGATTAAGGGGACCGCTGACTGCTTACAAGTCATCTCTGTACCTTTTTTTTCTTTTAGTGAATTAAAAAAATCTAAACCTGTTATTCTTTGAGATTTTTTCGCCATAAAAAAGCGATGCAGTGTCAGTATACAAATATTGATTAGTGACAATTAGATTCAATTTTTCGAAATTTTTTGACAATGTTTAGAGGCGTTAAGTGAATATTGAATTTATACGAATTTTCCGAATTGTTATTCGGAAAATTACTAATTTTTAATTTGGAAAGAAATTACTAATTTTTTTACACGTAAAGTATTAAAAAAAAAAATTGACAAAAGAAAATATTGTCATCGTATTCTACGGTCAAAACTGAGTGGATTTTGTCTTTGGAATTTTTTCATACGAAGCGTAGTTCTCGAGTTACGAGACTATAAAGTATTCAGCCAATGAGAGGCGTTGGCGACGCGCGCGCCGTCTGTCGGGCGCGCCTCATTGGTCGGAACTTCGACGGCCCGTAACTCGCAAACTATCGACCGCACAAAAATACTCCAAAGACAAAGTTAGCTCAGTTTTCAGCCCTGAACACATTTCCATGGAAAAAAATTCAAAATTTCCATAATCGCGTCGATTTTTTTTTTCAAAATTTTGCGTGACTCAAAATTCGACCAATTTTAGCGTCTAGCAGTCCCCTTAAAAAAATTAAAAATGCGTTATCTACGTACCTACGCGTACGCGGTAAATCCTACATACGGCTTGCGACATACAACGAACAAAAACTTTGTATTGCAGAAAAAAAAACCATTTGAAAATTATCGTCGCAGACGCGAGGGGATCCCTTATCATTATACTGTTAAATTCAATCAGCTGCATTGTCGGCAATCACGGTATCTCGATAACGTTTGTCTGTGAGTGTTATTTGTGTAAGAAAAAAAAAAAAAAAAAAAATTCGATAATAAAATTGAGCTTTACTTATTGAAATTGTTGCGCATCTTTACTTTAAAGTATATTAGTGTACGACGGTTTTCTCTTTCGTATGATTCTGTTTTGTTGCTTTTCTTTCAGTATTCTTTTTTTTTCATGGTCTGTATTGTAAATGTTACGTTATCGAGCTATAGTAATGTTTATACGGTTAATTGCACATCGCGCACTGCTTGCAATAATTAAAGTAAATATAATCCTCTGTAAGAATATAATATTGATTGTAAATATCTGTAGTCTGTGTAACACTGTATAGCATTGAAAAAATGAAAGTTCAACAAGTTGTTTACTTATTTTTCTCTTAGTTTCTCTTTCTTATGATTTCTTCTTTTTTTTCTTCATTTTTTCCTTTCATTTTTTTTTTTTTTTTTTTTGCAATCCGGCTTTTTTGCAGAATCGGTTAATCGGTATCGGTATCAGTACGAGGTGGGATGGCTGCTCCACCTGCGGCATTTTAAAAGACTTTTCTCTTCGCTCGTTTTCTTTCATTTTTTTTTTTTTTCATTTTTGTTATCTTTTTTTCTTCACCTACGTTTTTCTCACTCCATCTTTTCTCATTCTTTATCTCTCATCGAAATATCGATTTCCATTTATTCTCGTCGCAACGGCGAAACGACAGGCGCGGATTCGCGTCGAGGGCGCACGCGTTAAAGCTACCAAAAATTCATTTGCTATGTACATTATTACATATCGCGTCGTTGGCCAATCGAGACGATAAAAATATCTCTCAAATTTTTATATATATTTTTTTTTTTTAGAAAATCCAAAAAATAAAAATTAATATAAAAAGATATTTCCTAATTTTCCAAAAAAAAGTCTTCTACGTTCAATAAATATATATCTTTTTTAGACCGCGGTGCGAAATAAAAAATAAATTCACTCGTTTCGTCGCTTACAAAAATAGCTCCGAAAATAAAAACTTCAATGTCAAAAAATAAAAATAAAAATATCGTATTAATTTCTACGATAAAAATATTTTTTTCGGACACAGAAAAAAAGATTTTTGCATCGTCCCGATTAACCACGACCGCTTATCGCCCCGTTCTCAATCTTATCGGAATAATTTTCGTTCGCTAACGCCTCGACCGACTCCGTGCCTATTTTTCATTTTCGTTTCCATTTTTTTTTTTTTTTTTTTTTCACCTGAGCGCCAACCTTGCGTCTCGTTCCGCAATCGCGTTTCCCTCATTATCATTATAAATACAGAATCAGCCTTATAATCGCGATTAAAACTCGCCCTACCGCTTCGTCAATCGTCATCGATCGTTTCGATCTTCCTAGATCTTCTTTCATCACTTTTCGTTTTCCCTCATTATTATAAACGATAGTTATTATAGTATACGTTCCCTATTGAATCACAAGTTCACTAAAATAATCGTAATTAATTAATTAATCAGTAATAATAATAATTAGTTTTTTTTTTATATGTATAATAACGGTGGTTTCGAGACGAGTCTTTGAGGGAGGAGTTTTTGGAGAAGCATTTTTTTTTTTTTTTTGCAAACTCGTCGGCGGGGTGACGAGTTCGCTTTCGCCCTATGAGCGAGGCTTCCCCCTCCCCTCGCCCCTTTTTTTTCGTCTCGAATATTTATCACAAAAAACGATACTGGGGGTTTTTTCGAAACGATCGCGAAAGCGAATCGAATCTTCGTCTCTCAGTTTTTTTTTTTTTTTTTTGCATTTTGTCATGCAATTGTTTTTTTTCTTTTAATATCTTATCAGTGTGTCTTGTGTTGTTTCTTTGTGCCTTTTCACCGCCCGGTGTAGTACGACGGGCGGCGACGATCAGTTTTCTTTTTTTTTTTATCATAAAATAAATATATTTATCTATTTATCTATCTATCACTTGTGTGTGTTCTCTGTGTGTGTGTGTTTTTTTTTTACTCTTGCAATGCTTCGGCATTGCCATTTTTACGGAGAAATTAAAGCGAGATCTGGTTTTTTGCTCGCGCTCGGCGCCGAAGGACCGTGGGAAGTTTTTGCACTTTTTGTCGTTTTGCCGATCGATCGATTTTTTTTTCGGAAGCGGCAATCGAAGATGGAAAATCGATTTTTTTTTTTTTTGCATTTTTGAATAATTTTCTCGAGGAAGCGAAATCGACCCCAATTTCCAAAGATGGAATTCTTTTTTTAATATGCAGACTAGAATTTTTCAAATAGAATTGAAAAAAAATTAAATTCTTTCGAATATAAATGAATTTTTTTTAAAAGTGTATTCAAATTTTTGAGCGTGAAATTGTCTTTCGGAATTGTAGTTCGGAATTTTTCTAGCCCAACCCAAATTCCCGAGTTCCAAAATCCAAAAATTAAAACATTCCTTTCAAACATAATTTTCTTTTTTTTTTAACGTATTGAAATTTTTGAGCGCGAAATTGTATTTCGGAACTTTTCTAGCCTAAATATATATTTTTTTAAGCGCAAAATTGTCTTTCAGTATCGCGGCATTCCGGAATTTTTCCCGACCCAAATCTCGAGTTCCCCCAATTTCGAAATCCAAAAATTAAAACTTTCCTTCCAATTATATTATTGAATATTAATCTCTAAAGCGCATTGCATTTTTTGAGCGCCAAAATTGTCTTTCAGAATCGCGCCATTCCGTAATCTTTCCCGACCCAAATCCCCAGTTCCTCCAATTCCGAAATCCAAAAATTAAAAAGTTCCTTCCAAATTTAATTATTGAATTTTTTTTTTAAAGCTCATCAAAAATTTTGACCGCTAAAATTGTCTTTCAGAATCGCGCCATTCCGTAATCTTTCCCGACCCAAATCCCCAATTCCTCCAATTCCGAAATCCAAAAATTAAAAAGTTCCTTCCAAATTTAATTATTGAATTTTTTTTTAAAGCTCATCAAAATTTTTGACCGCTAAAATTGTCTTTCAGAATCGCGCCATTCCGTAATCTTTCCCGACCCAAATCCCCAGTTCCTCCAATTTCGAAATCCAAAAATTAAAACTTTCCTCCCAAATACAATTGACTATTTTTCTTTAAAGCTCATTGCAATTTTTGAGCGCTAAAATTATCTTTCAGAATCGCGCCATTCCGAAACCTTTCCCGACCCAAAACCCCAGTTCCTCCAATTTCGAAATCCAAAAATCAGAACGTTCCTTACAATTACATTATTGATTTTTTTTTTTTTTTTTAAAGCTCATTAAAATTTTTGAGCGCCAAAATTGTCTTTCAGAATCGCGCCATTCCGCAACCTTTCCCGACCCAAATTCGAGTTCCTCCAATTCCGAAATCCAAAAACCACCCCACAATCCAGAAAAAAAAAAACAACACCAAAACATCAATAATAAACCAAAAAAAAAAAAAAAAAAACCCCCCCAAAAAATGCAAAAAAAAAAAAAAAAGAATCTCTTCCCTCTCAAACTCTCCTTCGGCTTTTTCCCACGGTTCCTCGGCGCTGCGGCCGCGCAAACGAAGCGATGACGACCAAATTAGTGATAAGTCGCGTTATACTGAATCATCCCACCGACGAAGCTCTTAGCGTCGGTCGGTAACTGACCGACCTCCACATAAGCCGCGTTCTCGGTAATCTGCGGTTGGTATCCGCGGAGTTTGTTGTTCTCGGTCGGTGTGTCGAGGTTTTCCTCGGGCGGGAGCCGCGGAGGTGGCGCTGCGGTCGCGCCGACAAGGTTGTTACCCGCCTTGCACCCGCCGGTGTCCTGCGGGCCGGTCGGGCCGGCGTGGCACGTGACCGGCTGGGCGGGCGCTGATTGGACGGGCTGCCCGTTCGCGCTACCGGCCGGCGCCGCTGCCGCCGCCTGATTGGCCACCGTCCCCGCGCCGCCCAATGAGGTCGGAGACGACCGATGACTCTGCTGTTGGCCACCCTGGATCTGCACCTTGACCTGGTGCTGGTAGATCTCCTCCTGGCGCTGACGGTCCGCCACGCTCAGCTCGTGGAAGCTCACCAGGTGGCGCTTCAGGTAGAGCTTGGTCTTGAATGGCTTGTTACATAGAGGGCATGTGACACTCTGAGGGTTGTGGATGAGGCGCATGTGCTGCCGAAGGTTCGACAAGTTACTGTACATGCGGTTGCACACAGGACAGGGGCGTGGGTCCAGCGAGTGCAGTTTACGCAGGTCAGCTGCAACACACACACAACACTTGCCAAACTAACCGCCAGGTTGTCTTTTCTCAACAAAGCCGCCCAATTAAAAAACAGCATTTTTTTTTGTTTTTTTGTTTTTTTTTTTTTTTTTTTTTAGAGGTATTAGAGCAAGCGCGTTTGGACGCCAGTTAATCTTTTTTTGATTGATTGATTGATTGATTTTTTTTTTTTTTGTTATTGATGTTAATTCTTTTTTTTTGGCTTTTTGTTGTTTTGGATGAAAACACATTTTTTGGTTTTTTTTTTTTTTTTTTTTTTTTTTTTTTTTTTTTTTTTTTTTTTTTTTTTTTTTTTTTTTTTTTTT
>JAPYZC010004746.1:0-19020 GCA_030522665.1 Ichneumoninae sp. A BG-2022a | reverse complement strand
TGACTGAAGTAAAATTCGCTCGCGAGCTGTCAAAAAAATATGTTGTTATTTTGACTCCACTTCTAATTGTTACAATTCCATGCGGGATTGAAATGATAAAATGAGTCCAGTGGAGTTGAGAAAACAGAGTTACACACATTTGCATTCTTCTCAATTCTCTACACTGCAAAAAAAATATCAATGACTCGAGTAAAAGTTGCTCGCGGCTGTCAAAAAAATATGTTGTTATTTTGACTCCACTTCTAGTTGTTACAATTCCATACGGGATTGAAATGATAACATGAGTCCTGTGGAGTTGAGAAAACGGAATTACACACATTTGCACTCTTCTCAATTCTCTACACTGCAAAAAAATATCATTGGCTCGAGTAAAAGTTGCTCGCGGGCTGTCAAAGAAATATGTTTTTATTTTGACACCATTTCAAACTGTTACAATTCCATACGGGATTGAAACGATATATGAGTCCTGTGGAGTTGAGAAAAGGGAATTACATACATTCGCACCCACTCTCGCCAACTCCCTGCAGAGCACAAAAAAATATCAATGACTCAAGGAAAATTCGTTTGCGCGCTGCAGAAAAGATATGTTGTTATTTCGACTCCACTTCTAATTGTTACAATTCCATACAGGATTGAAACGATGATAACATGTCATGTCGACAGTCTTGCCGTCGTTGTTTCAATATCGCATGGAATTGTAAGAATTAAAATAACAATTTTTTGTCTTTGGCAGTCGCCAATCGAATTTTTTTCCGGTGTCCGACACGGTTCTTCGATGGTCATTCGCTCCAGCATGCGTACCCGATCCTCCGAGGTCGTCACACGAATTTCTCAATGCTCCATCGAGCCGCTCTAATGGTACAGCAATTTAACGAGGCCGTAGATATTTACGACAGCGCTTGAGAGGAGGTCAAACGAGTCTATTCCGCGTTGGACCCAAGTAGTTTTCTACCCCTTCGTATCGCCGCGAAAAGAGGACTTCCGAGGGTGTAAATGAGTTAAGGGAGCGATTCTACGATCGCAGTGGAAAAAAAGGCTTCTATTTTACACCTTTACTTCACCTTTGGCACTATCGTACCGATTCTCAAACTACAAAAAAAGAACATCCACCAACAGGACACGATATTCTCCAACATTAACATTCGAACAGAACCGCGACGTATTTCTTGATGAAACTTTACGAAAAAAAAAAAAAAAAAAAAAAAAAAAAAAAAATGAAGAAAAACTTGAAGAGAAAAAGTGCCTCTGGCGCCGGGGGTCCGCGGAGCGGGAATTTCGTGCGATTCGCCGCAGTGCAGCGACGTACGTCGGTTGAATGAGAGAGGACCGCCAGTCGCGGATGCCGCGAGCGAAGACGACGGAGCGAAAGAGGAGCCCCGCGAAGGGAAGGCGATACGGTGGCCGGAGGTCCCGTAACCGTGAGCGCACAGCGGAGGAGAAGTGGCGTGCCCCGTCGAAGGGGGAGCGGCCGCGCCGCGGAGATGTACAGAGGGAGCCGAGTGTGCCGTACGCGTTGCATACGGGAGGAGCGGAGACAACGAGCGTTTCGGGCTCTATTTTTGTCGGGTGGCAAGGCGGCACGGTCGTCGCGGTTGCCGCTGCGGTGGCGGAACAAAAAGCCTTGCGGCTTCTCTACTCCGGACCTCTCTCATCACTGCCGCTCCGGCGGTGCGCGGAGAGCTTCCCTCAGCGGCGATGGTACGACCGGAGTGAAGGGAGCGCGAGAACGCCGAGAGTCCGTCCTCTCTTTTCACTCCGTGCGCCCCTTTTTACCCCGGCCGCGAGTCGACCGTCCCGTTTCTCAATCTCCACCGTCTCCTCTATACACAGATCTCTCCTCCACCTCCTCCTCCTCCTCCTCCTTCGGCAGTCGCGCTCCCCATCTCCGTTCCTTTCCCGCCTTTCCGCACCCGGTGCGAGACGGACAAACAAACTGAGAGGAGGAAGTGGAAGACGAAGCGGTTACATATACATGTATGTATATATGTGTACGTGTATGCGAGGAAGAGGAAAGGGAGCGCGATGATATTTCGCGTCTTCCTCGCTCTCCATGCGTCTCTTTCACGGCTCTTCGGGCGAAGCGAATCGAGCGAGAAAGGAGATGAAGAGAGCAAGGGTGGCGCGAGATGAGAGCGGGAAGCGGGCGGGATGGGGGCGGGGAGGAGGAGATGGAGAGGAAGTGGAGGAGGCGGAGAGGAAGATGAGTATGAGGAGGAGGAGAGGAAGAGGAACATGAGGATGAGAAGTGAAGGAGTTAGCGGACAGGCGGGACGGCGAGTGGTGTGCGGGCATATCGGAGAGTGGGCGCGCAGAGACTGGAGGCTGCGCGCGAGGCTGAGGCCGTGGCTCTCCCTTGGCGGCCCGCTACTAATTGCCGCCGGCCGCTCCTGGCTACGGGCCGCTGAGCATCGCGCCACGCACAAGAGCCGCCACGGTTATGTTCCGCGGGTTATAGCTCCGTGACTGTCCGGTTACATAGAGGTGTATATATCTATATATATATATATGTATATGTATATATGAATATATGCATCTATATATATACATGTGTGTGTATATATACGTATACTTGGGTAGAATTAAAGGCATAGCTCTGTAGCTGAGGGCGAACCGACCGGGTCTCGTTCGCTCGCCGGCGGGCCGCAGTGCAAGCTGTGTAGATATATGTCGTACGTTATGTGCAAGGCCTACGTAAGGCCTATGTTGTGATAGGTTAATGGCGGGTGATACGGCGATGTTTTGTTTTTTGTTTCCTTTTTTTTCAACAATGAAGATGACAGGTCCGTTAGAAAGGGATTGAATAATCGGTGATAATCCCTTCGCGTCTGTGTCGTTTAGCTCAGAGCAGATGAGTAAGCTGATTTTCTTTTTTTTTTCTTGTGACATGTTCATGACAATATTCCCCCTTTTGCGAATGTAAAGTGTGGCGAGAGTGGCGCTCTGTAGTATGACGGACGAAAAGCATCTACTACAAAGTAACTACTTTTGCGCTAACTTTTTTTACGCCTAGTTTCTTCTTCGCTACACTTTACAGACACGAAAAGTAGGATTTTCCGTGCACGCGTTACAAAAGTTAATATGCGATTCGAATAGGGAAGAGCGGTCCTTGACGAAGAGTATGAAAGTTCATAGCTGAAAGCAAGTTGCAGCCAACTGACAGCACCGGCCTTCGGCTCATGCGACGAAGTTCACAGGAGTCGTCAAAAGTGCGCTTTTTCGCACGCTTATCACATAGTACACTTTTTTATAAAACTTCTTTGTAGAAAATATCACCCGGAGATTTTTTGACCAAATCGTGTTCAACGCGAAAATAGTTCGCATAGTATTTGAACCTCCAAAAGCAGCTGGACGATTTGATTCCCTTAACGATGACCGTTTCGCCTAAGAGTAACGACTGGGCACATCACCCGATGAGCCATATCACTCGACAAGACATATCATCGTCGAGCCATATCACCCCATCAACCATATGACCCACCAAACATATCACCTCTACCGGACACATCACCTTGACCAGACATATCACCCAACCAAGCGTATCACCCGACCAGATATGTTACCCGATTAGACATGTCACCCGACCAGTCGTATGATCCGACCAGACACATCGCTCGACCAGACACATCACCCGACCAGACACATCATCCGACCGGACACATCATCCGACCGGACACATCATCCGGCCATACACATTATCCGACCAGACACATTATCCGACCAGACACATTATCCGACCAGACACATTATCCGACCAGACACATTATCCGACCAGACACATCATCCGACCAGACACATTATCCGACCAGTCACATCATCCGACCAGACACATTATCCGACCAGACACATTATTCGACCAGACACATTATCCGACCAGACACATTATCCGACCAGACACATCCGACCAGTCACACCATCCGAACGGCCACATCATCCGACCAGACACATCACTCGACCAGCCATATCACTCGACCAGACATATCACCCTACCAGCCATGTCACCTTAAGTTGCCCCCATAGGTACGAGCTGGATCGAACGTGAATTCTCAAAGAATAGCTATATACCTACAGTGGTGCGGAGAAGAAATGTATAAAGGTTCCCGGGAGCTGGAGCGATTCTTCTCTATTCGGGCCTCGCGCGTCAGAGGTGACGGCTCGACAATCGAAACGGCCGATAGGTATGTCCAAAGCAGAAATATTCTTCAACGAAGAGGAAAAATTCCGAGCGCCGGTGTATTATTCGTATATGTACCGTAGCTGACAGGCTATATAGTCGGCAGCGCGGCCTCGAGGCACCACGCAATATCCAAGGCACACGAGAGAGAGAGAACCGCGCACTGTATGCCACTCCGCGGGATAGAATGGGCGACGCTGCTATCTATTATCAAGCGTACGAGGTATATAACGATGTAATCCGTAAGAAGAATATATCAACCTCTATCGATTTTTTTTTTGTTTTTTTTTTTTTTGCGGCGGATTAGAGTTCGTAATAGGATTAATTTCGTATGACGGAACGACGGTGGTCGAACGCGCGGATTTTTATTTCACGGACTGTGACGCGCGGGTTACAGGCGTGATTAATAGACTATAGCTGATTAACTTTTAATATTTTACTCGTGCGAGATATTTACATTTTCTTTCTTTTTTCACGACGTGAGCTGAAAATTCAAACTCCGGCCCGGTCCTGCTTAATAGAGTTCAGTAATGCTCGGTCGAGTGTCTTGATTTTTTTTTCTCTCTCATCATCGTCGTCGTGACCCAGGCCTGCCCCTTAAAGTCGATCCGCTCGGCGAGTGGCTGAACTGTAGTTGGACGAAGGTCGGATCTCGATATTGAATTATCGTACGACGATATATCACGATGCCTCGAGTACCGGGTACTGATTAGCGAGTCACATATATCCCGTGGGATTCGCCGCGGGGAGGGGAAACCCCCTTTTGAAACTCGCAACTAGCAAACTGGCAAACTCGGGTATCGATGCTTATCGAGTTACCGTGAATGGACGCCGGCAAAGAGAGCGAGGGGGGGGGGGCGAGAGAAGGAGGTGGCGAGGAAGCGAGGAACTCGGAGCCAGTTGCGGCGCGAGTATGTGGTGGTAGCCGCGGAGCTCGACCCGATATGACGAGGGGAACACGCGGCACGCTAATTGGCGACGCTTTGCTCTCTGCGGCTCTCTCGCCGTCGGGATCGGCACCACGGTGCAGAGCGCACACGCCGAGCCTTGAAACGATAAGTGCACCGCTGGTACGTAACCGCTAAGCGACACCCGCCCGCCTAGAGGTGTACTCCGGGCCGAGCGACTCCGCGAAGATCAAGTGGGCACGGATAAAAGTGGACAGGTGCATCGGTGTGCACGCTCGGAGAGACGCGACGCACGTGCGCACGCGCGCACGGAGACGGAGGAGTGCATCGCGCGCCCGTCAGCGGGATCAAAGAAAGCGGATGGAAATTTGAACTTTTCAGTTTCGGAGCCCGGTCGGGTCGGGACTTGGACGGAACATAATAATATCAATTACTCGAGTGAAATTCGCTTGCCGGCTGCCGAGGAACGAAAATTGTTGATTCGGTTCTACTTGAAATTCTTGCGATTCCATGTGGGATTGAAACGATGACATGTAATCTTGAGAGACTTGTCGTCGTTGGTTTAATATCATATGGAATTGTAAGGATTGGGAGTAGAATTTAAATTAAAAAATGTTCTTTGAGAAGTTCGCGATCGATTTTTTTTTATTGTACAGTTAGATAAGAAAACTTCGTCGAGCTTATTCTTTCGATCGGGGAATGAAAAGGAAATTGTTATTTTATTAGCGATCGGGCGCTTCACGCCCAGCCCTTGGGTTCGGTTCGGCTTGTACAACTGATCAAAAATTGCGCTTTGTCATCGTGCAATCACTGACGTAAGAAACGCCGACGTATTCGCAAACCTGTAATACTTCCAGTCTTAAACGTCGCGATCGTAATCCTCGTAGACGTAATTATAGTTGTAGTAATCGTAATCGGCATCTTGTTTACGCGTTGTATTTATTGCGCGTCGACTCGCTTAGGGGTTTCTGTGTGTTCACTAATAAATTTTTTTCGGTCGCTGGCTACATTCGAGATGCATTCCAAATACTTTTGAGACGTGTCACATACGTGCTTTTGCCCACGTCGCTGTGTTCCTTAATTCACACGTTTCTGGCACTGGGTTCATTTAAGATTCATTACAAACAAAAATTAACATCTTTCTCTGTAACATCACTTGCAGGTTGAAAATCTCTCACTTTTAATCCGGAAATTACGTCACGCCGAAAAATATGAAAAAATTCGTTGTGACGTCACTTTAGGAGTGGAAATCTCGGTTTTCTACCGGAAGTGTCGTTATAAGGGAAAACGTCCCCTCCGGTTTCCAAATGTTGGTACTACACCGGAAGTGAGGTTTTTCAGTGTGATGTAATTTCCTGTCGAAAACTGAGATTATTAAACCGGAAGTGATGCTTTCCTGTATGACGTCACTTTGTGTCAAAAACCGCGATTTTTAAACGCACACTTTTCCCGTATAACGTCGCTTCTGGTCGAAAACTACGATTTCCGAACCGGAAATGACGTTTCATAGCATATGAGAAGAAACCGTATTAATTCCACGGATGTCGCTCGTTGTGAAAATTCAACAATTGCCCATGAAAATTCAACATTCGCAATCCTTTGTCAATCGCGTGCCTCGCTAGTGCTCATTCCCGTCGAATTCCAATAGACTTTCAAAACATCTTCGATCTTAAGACTTTATTATATTTAATTTCCGAAAGGTCAACGAAACAATTTGCGAATCGACGCTACAGAATCTAAATCCACCTTAAAAAAAAAAAAAAGCAAAAACGACTGGTATCAGCATTTATAATGCAGAAATCGGTTAAACCTTCCTACAAATTTTTCCCCACGTAAACCCGAACAAAACCGATCGCATCCCGTTACTTTCGAGTCCGCGACAATCGGCCCATACACCAACGGGCCGATTATCCGAACGAAGAGTTCCCCGACTCCGATTGTCACACCTCGGCGCGAATTTGCCGAATTCGCGAGAGAAAAAATTCGACATTTTTTGGGTGTGAAAACGTTTTAAATATTTTTTTCACCCGACCCTCTCTCTACTGCTACTCGGAGATAAACTATATTAATTTCCGAAGCTGCACGACCCGCGAGCAGCGTCGGTGGCGGCGACAGAGGCCGCGATGGGCCATATATACAGCTATACAGACGATCCCGCGGATACAACGCAGAGCCGAAGAGCGAGAGGGAAAGAGAGGCGTGCAGACCTATAGCCATAGGAAAAGGTGCAGGCATCGGGGACATACAAACCCGCGGAGGGTACTCGGGGTTCACCCGCGCGGATTTGCCGCTCGCGCGGCGCGCGCGAATTTACCCGCCCCGTTGGACTTTCCGGAGGCGCGAAAATCGATGGTACCTCGTTAGAGAGTTCGCCTCGACGGCAGCCACCGGGCGACGGGTGCTTTCCGCGGAGGGGCCTCCGTTTTTGCTCGGAGAGAGCCGCGAGAGCTACCGCCACGAGCAACGAGCGAGAGTTTATCCCGCGAACGGATCGGGGATACGAGACCGAGCTCCCTCCGCCTCCCCCTCCCTCACCCTCCCCGTTCTTTTTCTTCCCCGTTCTCTCGTATTCTCCCTCGGTATCCCGTTCTCTCCTCTCCATCCCGTTCGCCGAAGAAATATGTGCGGAGGGTTCGACCCGCGTCGACCCCTCGTTCTTTCTTACTCCCTCACCACCACCCCCCCCCCTCCTCCTCCTTCCCTCGCATACTTTCGATATATTCCTCTCCGTAGCGTTCCCTCCCACCCGTTTACCCAACCCCCTCGCCCCTTCCGTTTCCTCGCTTCTCTCAGCTTCCCCCGTGGCTCTCTCCAACGTCGCCCTCACTCACGTTTCGCATCCTCCGTCTTTCTCCCTTCACGCACACCTCCATCTCGAAACTCTTGTTCCCCGTGCATTTTGCTTCGATATTTTCCATCCCGTGCCTCTCCACGGCTCCGTTCTCTGCTAGCTGCTGCTGCTGCTACCAGCCGGTACTTCCCCCCCCCCTTCGCTCACTCCAAGCCTCTCTTTAGTGCGTGACTCAGCGAGATCGAAAGCGCATACGGCGTACCCGGTACTTCTGAATTATAAATATATATATATATATATATAGATGTATATATTCATATATGAGTGTGGAGGGCTGGGAATCAGAAGGCGGTAATCGGTTTACATTAACTCGGGAGTTGGGCGCTTTTGATTCTTGGGCGTCTATCTATGTGCGGGGTTGTGTGTGTGTGTGTGTGTGTGGAAGATGGAACACATATGCATACGGAGGCCGGAGGCGAAGAGGGACAGCTAAAAACGGCCGCACGAAGAGCCACCCTCGTCGCTGGCTGGCCCGATCGTGCCCGGAACGTGCCGTTCAACCGAGCCCCGGACTCGCGTCCGCTCGACTCTTTAAACTCTATCTATATATGCGCATGTTGGTTCCCCCGGCTCGCTTGGGTCTCGTCTCTCGTTTTGCCTCATTCTCGCCTGGCGCGTACGACGTTCGGCGGAAACACACACCCTACTCCCTTGACCGGGGGTTTCCTCGCTCCTCGTGTGCTTTAATAATTGAGGGCCAGCCGGCGATAATCGCCGGGAGCCCAGCCCCGGAACGAGGCGGTCGAAACGAAAGCTATGCGGCTACGAGAAAAGGGTTGGGTCATTATGCCGGATCCGGGACTGTTGTTCGACCCATCCGATATGCGTGTTAACGAAATACCGAGCGGGGAGATGACGGAGGAGCGAGAGAGTTCAACTCCGCTGGTCATTTTAACTACGCGGTTCGATCGAAGATTCCATAGCTTTTTCGTAGTTCGTTGGTGTGAGGAAAATGAGCGTTGCGTATACGAGGAGTTGGTGCTTTTTTTTATACAAAAAAAATCGATGCACCTTTATAAGTGAGGCGGCCATTTTTTTGGTTTTGTTCATTTTTGCACTATCGGCAAAGTCACGTATTGGAAGAAAAAAGAAACATTGATATCAATTAACCCTTTACAAGTACGATGTCCACTTTTTTGGTGTTATTAATTTTTGCAATATCGGCAAAGTCACGTATTGGGAGAAAAATAAACATTGATATCAATTAGCTCTTTACAAGTGCAATGTCCACTTTTTTGGTGTTATTAATTTTTGCACCATCGGCAAAGTCACGTATTGGAAAAAAAGGAACATTGATATTAATTAATTCTTTACAAGTGTGATGTCCACTTTTTGGTGTTATTAATTTTTGCACTATCGGCAAAGTCACGTATCGAAAGAAAAAAGAAACATTGATATCAATAACGCTTTACAAGTGCGATGTCCACTTTTTTCGTGTTATTAATTTGTGCACTATCGGCAAAGTCACGTATTGGAAGAAAAAAGAAACATTGATATCAATAACGCTTTACAAGTGCAATGTCCACTTTTTTGGTGTTATTAATTTTTGCACTATCGGCTGAGTCACGTATTGGAAGAAAAAATAAATATTGATATCAATTAACCCTTTACAAGTGACACCTTTATTCCCTGTCTCAGGCGCTACCGCAGCAACGCTGCGGTGGCCTCCACTCCGCGTCCGTTAGGCCCTTTTCGGTGCGGTTTCGAGCGGTGGGACTTATAAAGGGTTAACGCGACAATTTCACAATTGTTCGCAGAAGGTTCGACCGAGCATTGCAGCACTATTGCTAAGGAGATGCTTCGCTGGTAGTGATTCGAGACGTTGCGAGGGCACGACGAATCCTTTTTTTTATTTTATCGTTACCGAAACGCACACGTCTTTGGTCACTGCGACGGGCTAACGCTACCGTCTCTTCCTGTTACGCGGAAGTGCCTCCGACGGTGGTCCGCCGGTTCGAGGATGGGTGAGCAGGCATTCCCTTATGCGAGGTGATGTACCTGCGGGAGAGAGAGAGTAAGAGAGAGAGAGAGAGAGTGGGAGCGACGGAGAGGGAAATTGCAAGGTGGAGAGTGAGATCGAATAGTTGGGTCGCAAACCCACTCCTCGAGCCGGGCGATCCGGAGAACGAGGCAAAGGAAGCCGCTCTCGCGCGTCCCGGTCGATTAGCCGATTGGACGGAAAGGAAGGAAAAAAAAAAGAAAGAGAAGAGAAAAAAAAGAACAAGCGAACCACGAGCCTCGGAACGCTTCCCTTCGGTCGCCGGAGTATATAACCTTCCCCCCTTCGAATACCACGCGACACTCGCCTCCCGGCTGACCTTATATAGAAACTTAATTCGTACTTCAAATACGGCGAGCCGATAATCGCATCCACCGAGAATTCCGAGAATATTAGAAGACCTCGAGGAATACGAAAGAGCTGACGTACAAAAAGGAATCATGCGAATGAGAAAAAAACCATTAGAAATCCTACAAAAAAAAAAGCCTCATTCATTATTGTACCCGAACCACTAATCCGGAAAGTAGCAGAACGAGGCACGAACCAATCCCCTCTGTGCATCTCGTTGTGCCGATATCCGTGCTGTAATCAATTCATGGATCGGGTCGCGCATGTGCCCCCGTCGATAGAGTTCTCTTACGTGTCCCTTAGGATGCACATCCACTACCATAAATGTGTACCTATATAGTCGGCGCCATATACCGGCTCCGATATTCCGTATCCCGCTGACTCTGCCCCGGGTGCCTCTCAGTACATACGTGAGCAAGTGATAGTAGGACTTGCCTTAAGGCCACGAGACGTGCCACAGCCTATATTTATACACGGATGCGGGCGCACATCACGGCGGTCGAGCATCAGCAGCATCAGCAGCATCAGCAGCAGCATCAGCAGCATCAGCAGCAGCATCAGCAGCATCAGCAGCATCAGTAGCAGCATCAGCATCAGCAGCATCAGCAGCATCAGCAGCAGCATCAGCAGCATCAGTAGCAGCATCAGCATCAGCAGCATCAGCAGCATCAGCAGCAGCATCAGGCAGCATCAGCAGCATCAGCAGCATCAGCAGCATCAGCAGCATCAGCAGCATCAGCAGCATCAGCAGCATCAGCAGCATCAGCAGCATCAGCATCAGCATCAGCAGCATCAGCAGCAGCAGCATCAGCATCAGCAGCAGCATCAGCAGCAGCATCAGCAGCATCAGCAGCATCAGCAGCATCAGCAGCATCAGCAGCATCAGCAGCATCAGCAGCATCAGCAGTATCCGCATCAGTAGCATCATCAGCATCAGTAGCATCATCAGCATCAGTAGCATCAGCGCAGCATCAGCAGCATCAGCAGCATCAGCAGCATCAGCAGCATCAGCAGCATCAGCAGCATCAGCAGCATCAGCAGCATCAGCAGCATCAGCATCAGCAGCATCAGCAGCATCAGCATCAGCATCAGTATCAGCATCAGCATCAACATCAGGAGCATCGGGAGGCTGTACTCGTACGGGACCTTTAGCGGCTCGTGGAGTCGCAGTCGGGACGATCAATGACAAGCTCGGTGTTTCTCTCTCGTGCCACAAGAGCCCGATGGATCCGACACTCTCTCTCGCGCGCGCGCCTACAGTGGAGAGTGAGGAAGGCGCGAGGGGGCCTCGCGGGAGGGGGGTAGGCGGCTTTTGCCTTCGCCAACCAGCCATCCTATCCAGCCGGCAGCCAGCCACACCAGCCTCTCGCGGAGGAGCACACGAGAGCGCTCCCTCTCAATCAAGATAGACGCGCGCGCGAGCGAGCGGGCCTCGGCACCGTGAGGCCAACACGAGCCATCGAGAATTTCAGTGTAACTGGGAGTGACGGAGACGGAGGCAAGAGATAAAGATGGAGAGCGAGCGGGACAGACAGAGCTCGGAGCCGGGTGGGTTGAAGAGAGCGAGGGAGAGAGGCTGGTCGACTCTCGACTGCCTTTGCCGAGGGAAAGGGAGAAGCTCGCCGGTAGAGACGGATGGTGTGCTCTGCTGGCGAGCTTCTGGTCCAAAGTCGTAGCGAAGCCAGGCAGCGCGGAGGAGAGACCGAGAGGAACCGGAGCGAATGGACCACAGGCAGAGAGTGAGAAAGAGTGAGAGGCGGATATATATATATATATATCTATATACATATCTTATATATATATATATATATATATATATATATATATATAGAAAACCGCGAGTCGGCGAGTGTCGAGAGCGAGTGGAGATTCGTAAAACTGGCGAGAAGGAAAGGGATAGGCCGGTATAGGTATAGTTTGAGTGCGGAGCGAGGAGGAAGACGGAGATTCGTGCGGAGTCGGGTGGGGGAGGGGGGGAGGAGAAAGGGGGACGAGAGGGAGAAGGGAAATACCGGCACAGGCTGTCCGTGCCTCTGCTTCGGAAAGTGACTAATGACTAGCCGGCCGGACCTACTCTCCGCCACCCAACGAGCGAGCGAGGAGGACCGACGCCACCGGACGAACGACCGAGCGACGAGGACGCGGAGGTCGGAGGAACAGAGAGTGGAGCAGAGAGATCCCCGGCTGCGGAACGGAGCAGAAGCGGCAGCCGGCAGTCTCCCCACAGCCGGCCCGGGGCGGCCGACACCGAGATATCGGAGATCCCGCGACGAGAGAGAGGAAAGGAGAACGGGCCGAGCGAGGAGCGTCCCGTCGTTATCGGAACCGCGAGAGCCTCACTCGAGAGAGGAGTCTCCACGGTCAATCGGCGAAAGAAGCGTCGCTATCGATACGCGAGGAACAAAAAAAATTGAATTTTTCTCGGACACCGATGGAACTATTGTGCGGCCGTGGACGGCGGGGGAAAGCGAGGAAAAATTAAGACCCGGTGCGGAACGGGACCCGCATCGAAATACAACGAAAGTCTTCCACTTTCCAGATTACCCAGTAGAACTGGGAGGAAATAGTGCGGTACTCCACGAGGGCGAAAAACGTTTTTCTAACGAGCGCTGTAATCACACGAGTTAGAAAAAGTGTTTCGCACGAGGGATGTACGAAATTTTTCATCGCGAGGTGCGAAAACGGCGGTTTTACGCACGCCAACGCGGGCGGAAAAGTGGCCATTTACGCACCGAGTGATGAAAAAAAAATGTCGATGGCAATTTTTTTTTTTTTTTTCTTCCCTTTCTACTAACCTGCGAAGTGACTAGGCGACATTCTGATGTTGCACGATGACGGCAAAAAATATTCCCTCGGTCGAATGTTTTTCTACGAGTTAATGATATAATTTGTAAAACTCTGAAAGAAGACCATTGAGATCGTACCGCGAGATGAGACTGGTGTAGGTCAACCGGATCGAGGGCTTCAGATTCGCGGCGAACCGCTATCCACCTCGGAGCAACCGCACGCATCTCAGTTCTTCCTTTTTTTTATATTTTTTTTTATTCTTCTCGCGCCATGGTGCACCGCGACTACGCGTATAATTAGACGTAATTAAGCAGCAGCAGCCACCGCGTTCGCCGGGCGAGTTTCCTCGCAACGGGTCTCGCCGTAACGTGCAATATCTATCCCTGTCCATTTCATCGCATTTTTTGTTTTCTTCTTTTTTTCTTCTCTCCTTATTCCTCCTATGCTCCACCTAGCTCTCTCTCTCTCTCTCTGGCTATTTCTCTCACCATGATTCTTTTTGCTAACGGTTCGCGCGAAAGAGCGTCGCCAGAAGGCCATGACTGAGCGGACGAAACTCGCGTGAAAGTCCTCAAACGAACGTTGTCCGGACAACTGGCGGAGAGACTTTTGAGTTTTTGCCCTTAGCACTCGAGTCCAGTTTTTTCTTTTTTTTTCATTTCATATCCATTCACAGTTTCACGCCTTCATCTCGCTTATATTCGTAACTTAACCGACGGTCGATATTTCTATTTATATTTTACAATCACATTTTCTAGTCCCTCACGTACCGGACTATTCAATAAATTCCAGACTGAAAAACATAGTAAAAAAACAATCCAAGGAAGTCTTGCATAAACGACACTGACCTTATTGTGCGGTATCTGCGTCGGAACGTACAGCGGTGGATCCAACCCAGGACTGGTGACGGCGTGACGCCCGATTATTCTGTCCGCGGGTTTGGCGTCGTATCCGGCAGGTTGATCGATGTGAAAACCCTTGCTCTTAACCCAAAACCGGAACTTGCTGTTCTCCGCACTGTTAACCTCCTCGCCCTTGAGTGTTCTCAATATTCTCGCGTACTTCTTTATCGTTATAGTCTTAGTTTTAGCGAGATCACCGTAGGTCTTTATGACCCAAGGCTGATAAGCGTTGAACATCGTGTCGTTCTGAAACGTTTTAACAGCGCCAGAACCGCCACCGTCGCCGCTCTGCTGAGGATTGTGCGACGGGGTTTTGGCCGCGTAAGCGGTGGACGAACCGCCGTTCGCCGGAACGACGCCGGAGAACGGTAGGGCCAGGCTGTTACCCTTGGAGTCCGACGTTGCACTGACGATTGTCTGTTTGCACGAGTAACTACCGTTCATACCGCCCGGCGGATTCGAGCTCAAGGAACCACCGGTCATGTTCGATATGTCGAGATACGATACCGAAGAGTTTTTACCAAGATTCGTTGCGTTCCCGACGAAGGTGGCCATCGAGGTGGCCATGTAGGGGATGCTCGGTGCCATTCCGAGCGGTCCACCGGCGCACAGGCCGGTCTGCACAGCTCCGGACATGTTCAGCCCGCTCATCGACGTGTACGTCGCCGGATCCGTCATGCCGGCTGACGCGGGCCAGGAACCGGAGCCGAGAACGTTGAAGCCCGACGCAATGTCCGTCTGGGCCTGCTGACCATTGGAAACGCTCGCTGCGGGATTCGCCGACGCCAACGAGGAGATACCGGTGCTCGATGTCGTGGTGGTGGTCGTCGTTGCCGCCGTTATCGATGGGCTCTTCGTCCGGGAGTTGGACTTTCCACCGGAACCGTTACGACCCTTTCCCGCCGTTTGATGGCTGTTGGCGCGCTCGATCGCGCCGTCCGTAACAGCCGGCGAATTCGCCCGTGATTTTCCGGAATTTCCCGTACCGCCGTTGGCCCGGGACTTCTTCGTCGGTGGTTCGTCCCTCGTCGTGCCCGGACCGCCGTTCAACGAGTTCAGATTGCCGTGCGACGGGCTGTTGTTGTTCTCCGTTCTCGTCCGCTTGTTCGTGCCGCTCGATGACGTCGACGCGGAGGTCGACGGTGGCAATTGGTGGCCGGTGGGCGTCGGTGAATTGTTAACGTTGACACGACGCCGAAGACCCATGGTCGCGGTTGCCATTCTTCCTCGGGGGGCCTGAAGCGGCTGCATCGAGAGGTCTTCGAGGCTCGGTGAATGCCGATTAATTGCACGGTCGCTTCTCCGTCCCTCTCCGTCCGCGGTGTCGGCGACGTTCGAGCCACTACAGGGCAACGGGGACCAGCGACGACCTCGCCGCGTGACCTGTGACTATCGCCCTGGCGATCATGGCTCGGGGCAACATGGACAACACCCCGTTTCGCTGATCCTCGCCGATTAACCGAAACAGAACCGAATCACGTACACAAATACACACACACACCGATCACTCACCCGACCCTCCTCATCACTGCATCGTCCTCATATCACTCGGTAACACTGTGGCATTCGTCGACTTCGGGAGACACCTTGTTTTTTCAGTTCATCGACATCGCGACCTGGCGGTCTCTTCAGCCGGAGCAAGTACCGCCGGAGCAGGCTTTACCGGCAGGTAAGCCACAAACTGGTTGCCTCACTGCTTTCTTCCTCGGGAATCCTCGCTGGGAGAGGCGTGTAACGCAGCCGGGGACCCGTCGTCGTTCTTTTATCCCCCTCGACGCCGCCGGTAGCCGAAAGGCCTCGGTCCGGCCAAGACGCTGCGCTCGCTCGGAGGATCCTCAAGCTGGAACAAAAGAAGAGAGAGAACGAGGTGACAAGGGAAATTAACTGAGCGCGATTGCGCGCCGGAAACGTTTAAGCGAAGGGGCCGTGATTGTCGGGGAAGATGTTCCGGGGTTGGGACGGAGAGAGAGACGCCGGTTGCTCAGCGTGCTAATGGACTCTTCCTGCTTTCTCTGGCGACGAGAAGCCAACGGGGATGGCGAAAGTCCGGTGTAGCCCCTGGCTTGTTCGAGGCGCGAATAGCAAGGGGAGCGGTCCTCCGGATTGCCGCTGTTGGGCGGAGGGAGAGACACCGAACACTCGAACGCCGGATTATAAATGCTTTCGGGTTATAATACGCGCCGGTCGGTGAAATTAAACCGAGCAAAATTGGCTTTCGTTTATTGGGAATTAGAGTCTCAAGCGGCTCCGATCATTCGAGACTGCGATGTTGATCCGCAGCTGTGCAAACGCTTTTTTGCTTTCCATCGCCGGCACAAAACAGAATTCAAAAATGGAACCCAATAAGCCCCCCCCCCTCCTCCCCCTGTCTGTTCAAGAGATTGTTATACTTTTCATCTTCTAGCTGGCCAAACTCAGTTCACCCGACAGATATATATATATACATATATTCATATATATAAATATATATAGATATACACCGAGCCTTGTCGGCTTCGTTAAGGAAACGAGTACGAGGTGACGCCGGCCACGGCTCTCGGTGCATCAGTGACGGGGATCCGGAGAGTTGAAACTGCACTTCTCATGGATATATACATATATACATCGGCGGTAGGCGATTCCCAGGTGGTTCGCCAAATTAGGAAACCGGTTGGCCAACCGCGACGAGACGCGAGCGTCGTTTCGTGCGCTCTTTACCCCCTCGGCAAATCGGCTCCATATAGCTTCAACCCAACTCGCGTTTCGTAAGCGACACTTCGTTTTTTTATCTCCTTCCCTTTTCTGCCTTCCTAGACTCGCGTCGGGCAGGGCTCGTTGGTTTTTTTCCTCGCCCGCTCGTTCTCTCACTTTGCCATGCAATTGGGCCGGGTTGGGGCGGGCGGGGGGGTGGGGGAGGTGTAATAAAGTGAGATTCAGCGCGAGGCGCGTGTCATTCGCGCCTCCCCCGTCGGTCCCGTCGCAACGCAGCCCTTGGGAAACGGGATGGTGTGGGACCGCACTGGCTGTCCCTCGTTCTTCATCCCCCCGTTCGCCACCCGCTCCTACGTTACCCATACCGAGGCGCGGCACCGAGCGACGAATAATGACGCGAACCAGAGTGAGAAGACCGACTACGTGGGGCAAGAGGGGCGCGGCAAAAAAAGACAGGGTTCCATGATAAAAAAAAAGGAGTAATGAAATATAACGACATAAAAATGAAGCCCGACATTCCATCCCCTAGCCGACGGGTAGTGGAGACCCTGTGTCGTGGATACGAGGGTGAGAGCGACGGAGGGAGAGAGAGGAGAACACATCCCGCACCCTATATACGCTGGCACGATTCTCCATCGTGAGCGCCTGCACTCGCTTTAGCCCCCCCCCCCCCAGTGCCTCGACTCGCTCTACTCTCCCAGCGGAGACCCTTCTTCATCCCCCTGCTTCCCTCGGTACTGGCCGTACGCTCGGGTAAACCGACCCTCGGAGCTCTCCCGTCCCGGCTATCCCGTTCGAGTCATCGGCCTAATGACATAGGTGTGCCCACGTTTGTGTACCCACCCTACCACCCTCCGCACCCACCCCGATTCACCCTCCGCTGTGCTGCCTCCTATATGCCCTCATCGGCACGGAGCTTCTCTCGACGCTCTCCATTCCCTCGCTACTGGCTAGCGCCCAGGCACAGAAGAGTTCAAGCAGCTTTCATCAACCCCCAGAGCAGGGGGGGGGTGGGAGAGAGAGACGCCGCATCAGGGATGGGCCCGTCTCACCCGCCAGCCCTCCAAATGAGCGAACAACTCGAGACATCAACCCTTCGGCCGATGGATATAACATCGCGTGTCCCGATCCATCCCCCGGTATAAATTTCGAACAGAAACCACCCCTGCCCCTCCCCCACCCCAAAAGGGCTCCGCGCAATGATCCACTTCAACAATCACAAATGATTTCCACGTGCGTCGTTTCATCTTTCGCGGTGCTCCGCGCACGTGTCTCGCATGCCATCCTGCACGATAACTCTCCCACCGGTCCAGAAACCAATGCCGTCGAGCGTCCGAGGAGGCAGTCAAATGGATGAAACACGCGGGCCGAAGGAAAGCGCCGAGACGAGGAGAGCCGGAGGTGAGGTGAATTACCAGTGCCGGGGAGAGCCAGAGAATGGGACGGAGATATCGGGCCTGGGACTAATTCAATAAGGCCGATCGAATCGTGGCTGGCCGGTCGAGCGGCTCTATAATGGATTCCGCGCGACGTTCTCGCGGGCGCTCCTTCGGGCGGCGTCGGCGGCGGTGGCGGGCCGTGACAGAGGGCTTCTCGGGAGTCCGGAACACACCGGGACTCTCGAGCACGGAGCTCACCGAGTCACGTAGGAGCCAGCGGGGCCACCGCGTATTGTGCCCGAGACTCCGTCTCGCTCCTGCCGCCATGTATATACCATGTACTATCCAACCCCTCGCCATTCCATCTTCCTTGTCATCTCTGCAGTCCCTCCATCCCCCCCGGTCGGCCCCCGTCTCGCTCGCTCGCCGCGCACACCGCCTCGACCCCGTCCGGAACCAGAAGGGCGAATCCCGACGGCTCCAACGCGCGAAACTACGCGGGATACGGCCTCGTGCTTCCCAGCGGTCGGCGTTATCCCTCGCAGCCCACAGTGGGTATAACGCAGTTTCTGGTACGTATGGAGAGGAACGGCTAACGGCCGACAGCCGCGCACAACACGGAGCGAGCGAACCGAGAGCACGGCCCCGACGCGGTGTCACGCTACGTGCTTCCTGCCGCAAGGTTCCCCGGGCAACAAAAGGCCCTATGTACGGGAGACCGGCTGCCCACCCGCTCGTGGGACACTCGTGATCGCAATGTGTAATCAAACTCGCGCCTGCCGAGCCAGAGAGAGAGAGAGAGAGAGAGACTCCCCCTGCACGATGCGTCTGGGCACGCCAGTGGTATCGCACTACAGATACGTCATTGGAAGCGACCGGTCAGCACCGTGCGGTGCGACGCGCCGCATTAGGCCGGGGGACATCGGAGGTTCGGATTAACCGACAAACTGTCCACCATTCCGACGGACTTTGTGGGGGGATCTT
>JAPYZC010004745.1:0-32479 GCA_030522665.1 Ichneumoninae sp. A BG-2022a | reverse complement strand
TCCGCTCACAAATGTATTGACACAAACATAGATCAGGCTATGAAGTTTCAGTATACCAAAAACTGTTAAGTAATTTTTTGCCGTTTCGACGTTTGTAGGTACTTGTGAAACGTGCCGAGCCGGTGGATCGCAGTGAAACGCATAACTCCCGTCTTTTTGCCCTAGCGGGCAGTCGGGAGTAAAAAACTAAAACGTTTTGTTTCGGCATTTGTTTTTATTATTATCATTGACCTACGAAGGACAGAATATTGGTAAATCAGAGAAAGGGGTACAGGGGATGTATTGCTATATACACACTTTAATAACGAAAAACAAACATTACAATAATAATATTGTTATTAATATAAGATTATGTAATAATAGAATTGTTTATTCAATTGTAGTGTAAACACTAAAAATCTTGCTTCGCTTTTCTTTTTATTATTTTTTTATGGAAAGAACGATGTATTCATTTTCCTCTTTATTAATAATATATTAATTCAGAATTATTACTGACAATTGCATACTCGTGGCTCACGGGTTTTTCTTGTGATGAATAATACATCGTGTTGATGGAGCAAAACGTGACATGGTTCAATGATTTTGTTTGACGAGGTCTTTCCCGACACCCGTGTTTTACATTGTCAAAACGAATATGCATTATGTTATGCGATAGTTTTTAAATCAAGCCACGAGAATGCAGTAGTTGGTGGCTGTGTTGTTACCTTATAATAATAAATATTATAGTGCAGTATCTAAAAAATCTGTCTTTTTTATGCATCTTACACATTCAAATACAGTGTACTCGAAATTTACAATATTATTGCCCTTACAAACATGAAATTACTATCGAGCGGTAGTAAATTCGTGATTTTCCTTGACCGGTAAAATATAAGGTACGCCTCCAAGAACGCCGAGTGCATTGTGATAAATAAAAAAAAACACACAAAACAAAAGATAAACGTGGTTGTTCCCGGTTGGAGTCGGGCAAATTGCCTGCTTCGTGAGATCTCGACTCGTTTAATTTTTTTTTAAGTTTATTTTGTTTTGTAAATCGTCTGTCGTACCTCGCACGCCGATTAATTATTATTCGACGATTTCTGCACGGCTTCGCTCTCTCCTCAGAAGGAATAAACTCTTTTCCACATGTTTCTTTAGTTAATTAATTATTGAAGAAGACCTCGCCTAATTGTTTAATTTATTTTATTTCTTTACTCTTTATTCTGCCTCGTCTCTGATGGAAAAACTCCATCGGAAAGTTGATTACTTAAGGCGCGACGTGTGTACGTATCTCTATGTACAATATAATCAATCGAAAATATATACGTCAAATAAATAAACACGTGAGCTACAAAAGTTCGACCCGCATTGTGATCGAAATTAGTGTAATACGATGACTTTCGCTACCTGTAACAGCACTTTACAAGCAAATTCGTATAAGAGCGAGTTGGAAAAAAAACAAACAACTCTATCGCTACGCATGCGATGCGCTCTTCTCGCATTTCCAGGCGAGAAGCAACTTTGAGCAAACGAAAAAGCTTATAAAAAAAATGATTAAGAGGACAAAACAAATTGTTTAAATCGATATATAATAATCTTGGATCTCGCAGAATGAACGCAGTTGTGAATCACAATTTTTCGATTGCGAGATCTTCGAAAGCAATATATATCGTCCTACGACAACTAATTAACAACGCACCTTACGTAAAATACAATCAATATAAATACATAACAATATTCGTTTCGAAATATTATAGAGATGGTCATTCGCGACACATCGAAAACATAGAATAAAATGATTTGTTCGAGCGTGAGGACCCCAGGCGATGGGCCCTCTCGCCTTCTCGCTGGTGATGCACGTCGCGTCGATCATTATTCCACCAGAGTGCATAATTATCACAATGATTTTTGTTACTTTTTTTTTGTTTTTTGTTTTTGTTATACCTTTGTTTTTCCATTTTTTCACGTTCAAAATGAAAGACGAGTCGAATGAATTCGATTAACGAGGGCGAAGACCTGGATGATGATGACGGAAGGGGAAGGGGTGAATTGTATAAGAAGAATTCGCGTAACGCGCGGGGAAGGGATGCTCGAGGAAAAATGACATCTCGTAATACATCAAAGAAATTTTATGGTATATTAAAGAAGGAAAACATAATTTAAACAATCCTCTGTCGGATTGGATTTGCTGGTACACCTTTCAAAAAGATTTTTAACCAAGTCTATGAAACTGCAGTGTAGGATTCTCTATCTCGCTCTCTGTGTTGTCGCGTTATAAATACGGTGAAAAGTCTGTGGGTTCAGATACGGGGTACCGGAAGGATGGGATGGTGTATCACTCGTATTTAATAGTAATAGTAGCGGTAATAGTAGCCGTAGCAATAATTAGTGGTAGTAGTAATGACAATAGATAGGCTACAAATAACTTCTAAAATTTATCGAGGGAAGGATCTTTGATAGAATCCGATATGTAAGATACATCTTTAGTTGTTTTTTTTTTTTTTTTTTTTTTTTTTTTAATCGCGTCTTGCCGACGTGATTTTATCATGGTTCATAAATTTACGAGAAATACGGATTGCGGAAGAATGGTAAAACCGAGGATATCGGGAAGTAATCTCGCCGAATGTTTCACGTGTGTAAATTTATCGAGGGAAGGATCTTTGATAGAATCCGATATGTAAGATACATCTTTAGTTGTTTTTTTTTTTTTTTTTTTTGGGCGCCAGGATGACCTGTGTGAGTGTTTCTGTATGTCATTGTCTCTTGGTTCCTATACACAATAACGCTGTCGTTGCACGTCGGTAACGCGTTGAATTCTTCTGAAAAAGGAAGCAGCATTCGATTCAAAAACGAATGTTTTTGTTATCCTTTCATTCTTCCAGATATGTTACGTGAGCTATGGGGGGCCATAGTAAAAATTTTCCGCAACGCCCATATACTCTCTCTCTCTCTCTCTCTGTTTTTTCTGTATATTAACATAAAGCATTCTTACTCGCCAGCCGATCATCACGTTTAGATTTGCGAGCCTGCCTATACGTAATGATGACGATATACAGCTGTGTATTATTTATTATAATTATTGTTAATCATTATTATTATTATTCTTGTTATCCTTAATAATAAATTATTCCTTATACGCTTATTCGTAATGATAATAATGTAATAACCATATCTAATATGTATACCTCCAAAAAGTACCTGCGGCTTTACGTGCGGACAGGCACTTGCACACGACTTTTACTTTTTTATTTTATCTTTTGTTTCTCATATGCCCCATGTGTCGCAGCAGCGTCTTGCACTATTTAAATGGTTATTCATTGTTGCATACGTTATTTCATTCATACACTTTTTTTTTGTTTTTACTATTCTTATACATTTTTTTTGTTGCTGTTGTTGTTGGTTTTTACATAAATATTGCATACCAGACAATTTTACAAAAACTTTACCCTGGAATAATGTACTTTTTTGCCGTGCGCGCTCGACTACCGATCGCGGATTCGACCAAGCGCTAATTCTCATGCTGATGCTATTTTTTTTTACACTATATGCCTATCCCTCACGATTCATCGTTTTTCTTTCCCATCCAACTGCAGTCACGGGTCCTACTAATTGTTTTTTCTTTCATTCGGGAGCTCGACGAGTTTTTACGTAATCAATGTCCGACCCTGCGCACACCCGCAGCAAAATACCTTCAAATTTACGACGTATCGATATTCTCTTTTCTCTCTTCCTCTTTTTTTCATTTAATAATTTTTAATACTCGTATTATTCGTAAGTATTAATGACCCTGTTTCGTAAAGGCTTCGTAACGTAAGTTGGTTTTGGCCAAAGAAGACGAATGATAACGGAAGAGCGGGACGAAGTAGCCGAAGAACGAGACGATGGATTGATAAGGATTTCTTTTATTTTTTAACGAATGAGAAGAGATAACAATAACGAAGCAGATGATGTGATAGATGAGTCGATGACGCTCGAGTCACGAGGATTGAAAGCGAAGTACGAAGCAACATTTCGATCTGAAGATCAGGGGCTTTCGCGCGAGATCTTATACGGCTGCTGGAATAACTCGACTAATCTTTTATAGGGATCCTTGATTTCCACGCGGGGACGTCGCAAGTTTCATTTCCACCGAGTACAGTTTTCCCGAACTGGAGATTCAAATGTTCGGGCATCTCGACAATTGGCGAAAATACAATTATCCGAGGGGATAATCTGTTCTCTCGTCCGCCACGAAAACCAGTGGCCGAGAGGATTCTCCCGTCGTTATGGCCAAGCATCGAGAAAGCTTTTCACCTTGGGCACACCCAGAAAAAAATATTTATTTGAAGACCACCGTTTATATGGTTTAAGTAAAATATTTATTTGATTAAAATAAACATTTATTTAAATTGAGCAAATAGTTACTTAAATTAAATAAATATTTATTTAAATCAAATAAATATTAATTTAAATTGAGCAAATAGTTACTTAAATTAAATAAATATTTATTTAAATCAAATAAATATTTTACTTAAACGTAATAAACGGTGGCCGTTAAAAAAATGTTTTTTTCTGTGTACACTTGGGTGAAACTCTCCTTCGGTTTTAATCCTCGGGACTTCGAGAGGCGCGCTCGTTATCGTCGTCCAGCAGCGATTAAGACCTCGTCAGAGACAGAGAGAGAGAGAGAGTGAGGGAGAGTGAGGGAGAGAGAGAGAGAGAGAGAGAGCTTCGATTAAAGCGAAACATCCCTCTCCTCGTGATGTGGAAGAGGAAGAAGCTGAAAGGTCGAGAGAGTTTCGGTGGGATGCGGCTGTTAAGAATCGAAATTTCCAAGTAGACGGCTGGAACCGAGAGGACGAAGAAGAATAATAAAGAAGAAAAGAAGAAAGTATAAAGAAGTAAAAGCTGAAGACGATGGAGCGTCAGAAGAAGATGATTAATAGCAGTATGAGAGAAGGCGATGGAAAACGAGGGAAAATAATTACATATATATTTATACACAGATAAAGCACGCAAGAAGACCGGATCTCGTTAATTTAACTTCTTGATTAAATATCCCGGATCTTATTCAAAACCTTATTCGGATTAACAACTCCAATCATTCTCTCTCCCTCTCTCTCTCTCTCTGTCGCTCTCTCTAAAATTTAATTTGCGTATTGGAAACCGAAAGATACTTACGAAGCCCGAGAGTCCCGGCGAATCGGGCTTAATCGTTCAATATAATAATTCGTCGTGCGATTAAAATACCGGTATATCATCGTAACGAATTTTGAGGAATAGCAGCATGGCTGCCATTTTCTCATTTTTTTAAATACATTTTTTTTTATCTACACGAATATCACTGAACACGAATAATTTCCAGTTTTGACGACGAGGAAGCCTTACAAGCGATTATCCGATCTCATCCGTCCGGAAGATTGAGAATTTGGCACGCGTTTTATAATTAATATTTATTTATTTATTTATATATTTTTTGGTTTTTTCATAAAGAAAACATTGCTTGGCACGAGACTCGACCCGCCTTCGTCAGTCGTGTGGTTATACAAACACATATCCGTCTTTTTCGTACCCTTTTTCCCTCTGTTTGACTCTAACGGTGATTGATTGATTAATTATTCCCTCCATCATTGCACCGTCCAAGATCCACGATTAGATTTTTTTTGGCACTACGTCCACACGGCATCATAATAACGTCCTAAAGCGTTAACGCCATACAAAAAATATAGCGCCGGCACGCCGCGTAAAATTGTTTATTATTCTGTTATTATTAATTGTTATGAATTTTTCATTATTTTTTTTTTCCTTTAACTCGAGTACGCAGCGCGCGCGCTTGCTCTTTCCGCGATTTATAGACGCGCGGTGCCACTCAATATCCTATAAAAACTAAGTTATTTCTTAGCTGATTGCCCTGCGTTACGGTAAGGTTGGGGAGTGAGTCCAGCGACAGTCTCGCGAACGTAAAATGTCCTCGTTCCTTTTCCCTTGCGTCTTCATTCCCATTACAAAATTTTCTTTTACCGATGATTTTAGCCGCTTATTGTTAGTTACGAATTCGTTGCTGTAGCTGGACTGAACCCGCGCAGTAAGGATAAGGCCCCTGCACTAACAGATTGCTCTACGCCACAACAAATTGCTCAGACTCCTGCCGACGTTGAAGCGAAACGTCACCTATCATTGTCTTTTTATTTGTCTCTTTCTTTCTTTGTCTTTTTTCATATTCGTTTCAATTGAATTCGAGAGGCAAAGGTCCGAGAAATACGTGACTCCTTTTTTTTTATTATTCTCTTTTCCTTCAATTTTCTAATGAATCCAGTCGATTTCATCGAGTCCTAGTATTCGCTCGATCTTCGATTCTCTTGGTCAACTTTTTTTTCTAAGCTAACGATTTGTGTGCATTTTGCCTGTGTGGGAGTGAGTTTACGAATCTGATACGATAGGAGGATTCGTCGTGCAGCCTCAAGTTCCTCGTCAAGACGTGCCCCGGCTTTTTCTTGCTAATGTTTTATTCCTTTTTTTGTTTGCTTATAACAATGATTATTTTAACTCCCGATGTATCTGTTCAGAAGTTATTTTTTGACCAACGATAAAAAAATCTGCGACACACGGCAAATGGCACAAATCGGCGGGAGTCTCGTACGTTTTCATCATCGGGTCTATGGGACGCAGCGCGGTGCACGAGTTAACTCCTAGTGCTTCGAACCGGTGACGTGGCTTTCCTTTTTTCCAATTCTTTCCACTTTCCCTCTTTGTCTCTCGATCATTTTTTTTCCTCAACTGTGGTTTACTTCCCAATCCGAATAACGACATCGCATTTGGCACCTCTGGATATAATACGTCATTGCCACGACGTCCGTTGTCAAAATACGTCGCGACTATACATATACATATACATATACATATACATATACATATACATATCCATATACATATACATATACATATACATATACAATTGATTTAAGAATGACTTCACGACACTTAGCGGCTACAAGACGATCCCCCTTTAAGAATCGGATATAGATTCGAGTGTTCGGTATTAGCCGTTAATATATTATTTTGTTTACATTGTGTGTGTTTTTTTTCACATCTTTTGTTTATTCGATTATTACTTTTTGCATTAATACGAAAGAACGTTAAATGCCTTGGCCACGTCGTTTTACGATGAATAATAATTGTTTATGAGCTTGGCATTTTTTGGGAGGAAGAATTATTGATATACAATCCGTATAGACTAATCATATGTTTAAACCGGATATGCTTCTGTGGGTTAGAACTGATCGAGGTTGACTCGGTGATCAGGGCGTACCCGGGATATACACGGGGAACAGAAGACAAAAAATCAATAACCATCGGTTCGATTCTTACGGCCGACACTCTCTCTCTCTCTCTCTCTCTCTCTCTCTCTCTCTGTCTCTCTCTTTCCCCCCTCTACGCACCTCCGGGATCATTCGCGAACAATCGCGTTCTTTCCGCTCTACGCTGTTTATTTTATTTTTTCAATTCTCGCTTTCGAGGTTCGAGTGATTTTTTTCCAAACCGCACGATTCGTCATCTCCAATCACTCGCACCTCACTGTCTTTAATTCGCACATGAATTACATCGATTCGGATAAATCGTCACGTCGCGTATTTTATTAATTCAATAATCGCGTCTCTGTCTCCGATGTGTCCTTAAAAATGTGTCCTTAACTACTTACTATAAACCGATTCTAATCACAGCAATATTTATTGTTGATATACACAATCATACAGCGTCTCTCACTAACTGTTTTTTCTTTCTCAATACTTTTTTCCTTTGTTTTTTTAGTTAATAATAATTTTTCTTGTTTTCGTAGAAGCTACTCATTGAACGATGTTTATGTTTTGTTTGGTGATTTTTATTTTTTTAATTCATTTTTTTCAAGTTCACTCACTTTGTCTCATCGAATGAAAGAGATTCAGCCGCGGTTGAAACTTTGCGGGGTCAGGGAACGAGGGGGTGGAGGGAGGAAGATGCGGAGATTATAGATTGAAATGGACCGCGAAGAAGTTATACGTGACGGCTGGGGGAATGAAGGGAGCGAAGTTGGTATTTGTACGCTCGAGTTACGCAGAAAGAAAAGTAGATTAATATCGAGGTCGAGCCCGAAACGCCGTGAACGGGAGAGGATACTCGTCTCGAAACTCGTTAGAAAAAACCGTGAATCACGCGAAACGTTAAACCTCGGTTTACCGACCATGTATATGTCGTCTAATTATACACAATCTTTTCTCAGTTTTTTTCCCTCCTCTCGGTATGCACTTTCGGTAGGTGTGTATCGCGAGCGAAATGTATCTAGCAGTCTCAAGCGTTTGCACCCGGATTGAGCGGCGGTTGCGGCTCGTCGATATTATTTTTTAAAAATCAATTGCTAAAGCGCGACATAAAAATTAGATGAATAAATAAATAAATATATACGATAGATAAATAAATAATATAATGTCGAAAGGTCACTGCGATTTAGTCTGTTTGCGAATTCGAGCTTAACGACCTTTTTTCCTTTGTTTCCGTTTTTTTTTTTTTTTTTTTTTTTAATGAATTATACAATTATTGCTACACGATCAACAGGGGACGAAATATCGTGCGAGTTTAACCACGTACTTTGTAGAAAAGTATATAAATAAATGCTACAACGAATATGTACAACGACGCGACGTAAAAATAATACGTATATATTTACAATTAGAAAAAACATTTGACTCGGGAGGCGATACCGAGGTGCGAACGGTTTCCTCGATCTTTTCCGCAGAGCAGGGGAGGGGGTATCGATTTATATTAATAATTCAAATAATCAACGATATTTTATTTGTCGACAAGACACGGGTAATGAAAGGCTAGTACTAAATATAACCGAGGTGAAAGGTATCACGTATCACGTATATGATAACGAGTCACGAGTTAGGATATTTCTGTGTGTCCGGGATTCAGGAAGCACGAGGGTACGCGGATTACAGTATGTGCTGTAATTTTGTCTTAAACTTTTCTCTTTTCTCATTGCCTCCTTCTCGATAACGCTCTTTGGCACCCACTGGAAGCTCTCGAGAGTTACGATTTGGGGATATGTATGTTTTTTTTTCTTCAATCTCTCATTATATCAAATCCGGAAACGATATAAGCGCTTAACGAGCGCCCTTAATTTTATTGCTGATTTTTATCGCTGAAGTTTTTATATTTGAAATTCATGTGAAGCGTTGAAGAGGATTCAGCCTCGCTCGCTTACTTTCCAATCGTCTCGGCACTGCTCAGTGCCTTGCTCGGAGTCGTCATAAGAACTTGAGCATAGAAAAATCTCTGAAGACTCAAATCATATTCGTGCGAAAGATCGACGAATGAGTTATGTTTTTTTGTTTTGTTTTGTTTTTAATCCTCGCGACAATATTCCGGACTGAAAATATCTCGATTTTTAACGGGTGTGAACGTTTCGCTTGATTCTTCCTCGTTCTTCATTATTATTTTTTGGATTAAAGAAAAAGAGGACGCCTCCCGATTCAAAGCCTGACTTTGAACTCGCACCTTTCATTGCTACATCTCCACTAATTAATTTTTTTTAATCGTATAATAAATATATATATATATATATATATATGTATATATAATATATCATTACTTTATATTCCACGTAATAATTCATTTGTTTCATCAACAAAAGTGTCGTGCACGGCGTCAATCTATCGCGATAATTCGACGAGTTATCCTCACAATGACTATTCACCGATCACACTTAATTTTTTCGTTAAATATCTATTCGCGATATTAATTCGAACGCTGAACGCGACACGCACGACCGGGCCCATTTGACTCTCGTACTCATCGTTTACAATTTTTTTTTGTCCGAGACCGGCTTCAATACAATTGAAACGCACTATATCGAGCCATCGCGCGTTCGTACATTGTCCATAATAATAAATTTTGAATCGAGTCGGCATGCAAAAGCTACTCAAAACTACGCAATTACTCGGCGCGACCGATTATCGATCATTATAATCTCGCTCGCGCGACAGCATTTGTGTTCCTCTTTTTTTCTATCTCGTTATAATATAATATATATTGATTTTTTTTACGCTTTCGTTACTCCCGCTTTGTGGCTCTGTCGCTCAAGTTTCCGGTCTCGATGGCCGTGGGCGGTAGAGAGACGATCGCGATGCGAAGATTGAAGGGAAAATTTATAAGGTCCAAGAACCTCGCACGCGTGGTATCGACTCGAAACCGTTCTTGCCATTCAGTACATCTCAGTCACCCCGTCCGATCCGGACTCGGTTGTCGTCCGGCGCATTGGTTATCCGCAACCATATCTTCCCTAAAAATATCCGACTCCATCACGGTCGGCTCTCCCGCTTCCAACGTAATAAACGCCGGAGAACAACTTCGCCGCGCGCGACCCGCCCTAAGAGTATCATAGCATCGTTAGCAATTAATATAATAATAATAACAATTACTCTTTTGTTACTTCTTGTGTTTTTTTATCTCTTTCCACCCTCGTTAAATATAAAAATGAAAACTAACGTATCTTTGGCTTGTTCCCTTTACCAATCGGCGACAGCTTTTGTGGCTGCGGCGTCCATTTTTTTTTCTTTTATTTTTTATTTTTCTTATTTTTTTAGTTTGTCCCTTCTCAACTCGTTCCCTAGGCTTGGCCACTCCCTCAGCTCTATCTTTATTCTCTCACTAATCTTTTTTCTTCCATCGTAACGTTCTCTCTCTCTCTCTCTCTCTCTCTCTCTCTCTCTCTCTCTCTCTCTCTCCCCCAACTTTTTTTTGTACAGATTTTTTTTACACACGTGTTCACACGTGTTTCGTGTAGACTTCATCATCTCCTATCTTTTGCAAATATGCGAGATCGAGGATTGCTTTCACACGTCTCTTTTTATCTTTTGTTCTCTGCGTGGATGTATGTGTGTGTTTTTTTTTTGCACGAGTGTGCTTGTGTGACGATCTTTCTTCTTTTTTATGAGTTACAATTCTCAGCATGTTGCTAGAAGCATTCTGGTTGAACACTGTGTGTGTTTTGAGTGTGTGTGTGTGTGTGTGTGTTTTATGTGTATGTTTTGTGTTGCACAGCCCCAGATGCCATTGACAGCCCGCATCGCGTGCATCGCGACGCCCTGCGTTCTTCGACGTGTCGCACCAAAAGATATATCTCCTCTCTAATGGATCGGAGATTTCACAATGTGATTCGGCGCGATGTAGTGATACGCTGGAATCGCCATACCAGCGGTCTCCATCGATATCCTGAAACAGAATTCAAGACCGGTCAGTTCAATCCGAAAAGTTTAAATACACCGGTGGAGTGTATATTTTGTACGATAAAAAAACGTCACTATAATATATATATATATATATATAATGTATATATGTACATATAAATATATAAAATATATATGTATATATATACATTATATATGTATATGTTTGAGAAAAAGTAGATAAAGATTCACGGCATTCATTTTGATTAACGCGTGATAAGAGAAAATTCTCGTATTATCGACTATCCGCGCGAAATATTCGGGAATTGCCTCAGGAAAATCCGGGACTTGTTCTTTTTTAGAATAACATTCACGTTCAAAGTGAGTTACTTGTATGAACAGATATCTCATCGGCTCGGTTATTTGGAAAGAACCGAAAAAATTAGTATATAGTTAAAATCAGAGGCAAAGTAATTGATAGGTCGAAGAAAAGGTATCGTCGTGTGTGGCTTGGCTATAAAAAAAAGACAAAAAGGCCGAGGAAAAAAAATATCGAAGAGTCGACGGATATTTCAATCGTATTATCATTTTGATGGGAAAGAAAAAAAACAAACGAAAGTGAGGCAAACAAAATAGAAGCGACAGGTCGAAGTAAAAATCGGTTAAACGGGACGAGTAGATTAAGAGGACTACGGAGGATCGGATGGTGCTTACCGAAGATGGGCAGGAGCCTGGGTCAAGTTGGTTGGATGGATACATCTTCTCTCACTCATTTTGCGCTCTCTTTTCTCTCTCTCTCTACAGATTTCTCCGCATATCTCTTCGGCGTGTATGTTATACTCTCTCGTATAAAATCTCCTCAAACCTTGTGTGTTTTTATGTCCATGTTATGTTGTTTATACGAGCTATCGTGTTTTTTTTTTGTTCTTGTGTGAAAATGATACTAGAACTAGATTGTCACAAAATCATGGGTAACAGAAAAATCAACAAAATTCGTTGTTGATCGTCGAGGCGAAAAACTGTAAGAAAGAAAAACTTTTACAAGTAAGAAATATGGAACCCCAGCTCATGACTTCCGCCCCCCCCCCCCCGCCCTCCCCCGTGATCGAACAAAAATTCAATGTCATTTCTAATACCGAATATCAAACAAGGTATTGTATATAATAATTTTCTTTTTAAATATACAAAGACAATAAAATATTTGAGATTGAATTTTTTCTCGAGCGAGTGGATATCTTAATGAATCCAATTGCACATAGTTTTGACCTGCAAAGGACATGCATTATTATTCGTTGTTATTTTACAAGCCATGTCCTACTATATGAGATTCAACGTTGTAAACAAGAAAAGAAAAAAGTGAAATATTGTCCTCTGCAAGCCCGTCGCTTTAAGGTAGGCCAGAGTAATATCTTGTTAATTCTTTTTGTATTAAACACGCCTAGCTTTATTCAACAAAGTGATACATGTTAGCTAAGTGTCCGCTAAGCATATAATGCGTGTAGCTTTTTTTATGTATGTATTTATTCTTTTTTTCGACGTCATTATAGAGACTGATGTACAACATTAGAAGACTATAAACCTACCGAATTTTGTGAATGTCTTTCTCTTTTCTTTCTTTATCTTTATACGCAATATTGTGTTTATTTAATCTTTATCTCGCATCTACGCGTGTCTCCCTTTTTTATCGACGCCTTACACACGATTAGTGCGTTTTTTACAAACGAACCCGAGAACATAAAGACAATATCCAAGGAAATATGGAGAGAGGAGCGCGCTGATAGCCATTTTCGAGGATTTTATCATCATGATCTAGTACAGAGTTTATTTACGGTAAGACACCGCATTTACGGTGCTTGAACTTCACATTCCACCGAGGTCCCAATCGTCACCGAAAATAATGCATATTAAACGCATTTATTTCTAAACGATTAATCCCTCTACAAACTAAGATTGAGCACGCAATTAATCTATACGCTTTGCAAAAGTCTGTTCGATAAACCGCGCGCCGACGTATATTTTAACTATCTTTTTCTGTTTCTTTGATGCGATACGTCAATCGACAATTTTATATGTATTTTTTTCATTTTTCCAATGACGAGCAGCTGTGGAAACGGACCTTTGCAACTTCGCCGCGGGATCCGACGGTCTATGGTATTTTGTTATTCTTGTCTGTAACTGCGTTTGCAGGGTCGGTGTGTATGTTTTGTTTTATTATTATTATTTCGTGTCCAATAATGTAGATAATTCGTGCCAAACTTACAAAACGCGGGGCAAACTAATGTCAGGCTAAATAACACCCATGGGTGCCTCGCGCGCGTATGTGTACCATTAACTCTATTATGTGTAATTATAATAAGAATACGACACTACTTATATATATAAATACATATACATATATATATATATATTTATATATTGATTGATTATCTCGTGTAGCGATATTCTTCCAACGATGCGCAACAAGAGCGCGCGCATGCCTTGTTGTATTATAATAAGCTCTCTGATTCTCACGGTGGTGGACTTTCTCGAGCTAATGTTTTATTTGTTAATCTTCTTATTTTTTGAAAAAAAAAATTAACAAAAAAGATTGCTTACAAATGGAGAATATCCATTTCACTGACTGTATGTTTCTTTCTTTTCTTTTATTATAGTGACAATGATACATGATCATTCATTGTCCTTATTCTCGCAAACATGATTGCAAAACGTCGAAAGAATCCGCCACCGTTCAACCCTTTACAAAAATTTCGCTCCATCATTTTACAATTATAGGTTTTCTCGTTTTGGGGTAAAACACACAATGATGAAAAGAACCGTTATTAAATTTGTATCCACGTTCTCGGGCGGTCTCTCTCTCTCTCTCTCTCCCCCTCCCGCTCTTTTGATCTCTCACACTCGTCAAAAATGCCTTTCACGCGGTTTTTATTCGTCGAAGAAATCGTCGAAACTCCAACAAAATTATAAATCTACGATTTCTTACCGGTGTTCGCGAAAATGTATTTAAATCTGGGCTGTCTCGCTTTTCGACACAGAGAATACCACGGCGTTTTCGCGGGATTATACCATTGATCGCACAGTAATCGTAATAAGAATATATATATATATATATATATATATATGTATGTATGTATGTAAAAAAAAGACTGTCTCGCCGACACGGCGTTCTCGCTCCGAGTCCCCGAAGAGTGCCTTCTTCTTAAGCAACAAAAAAATCCTCAAAAACCGTACACTACAGGTGATTAATAAAAAGAAAAAAAATAAACCGAAAAATCAATATGAAAAAAATCCCGAAGATTCTACACATTTGTTAATGCAATAATAATAATGCAGAATAACAATAATAATAATAATAATAATAATAATAAACGCGCGACGGAAGACGCGGAAAAAGCTACGAAAGTATATGTAGATGAGAAAAAACAAAACATAAAGACAAATTCAAGGATCATCTAAGTGGTCTAACATCATGATCAATCTTCTCTAGTTTTTTTTTCTTTTTTTTTTTGTAATATCCCTCGACGCTTTCGACACGGAAGAAACAGGCCGATCATCAAATCGCATTGTATCTGTATACCTGTGATATCTTACAAATTCATTAATCTTAATAATCGTCAAGATACAACGTTCGAAGAGCAGGAACTCGGAGCGTGATCGCTTTTTTTTCTCCCTCAACATTTCTCACGCTCATCTGTCTTCTTTTTTTTTTTTTTTTTTTTTTTTTTTTTTTTTTTTTTCTTATTTATAATCCTTCTTCTCTCACGTGTGTATCGCACGATCCAAAAAGAAGTCCCGTTCGATTAAACGCCTCTCGATTCGTCTGTATGGTTAGTGTCGACGCGAGGCACACGAAAAATCGTCGCCTCGTATCGGTCCGTCAACGTTGATTCAGTACGGATTGTACTTGGTGCGCTCCGACTTGAATTTTCCACTGTCGGTTGGGCCCGGCGCGCCCGGACTGCGTAGTCTAGGTGTGAAAGCCTTGTGCGATCGATGCACACCGGTTGTCTGGACCGGTAGTGTCGTTGCCGCGGCGCCTGCCGCACCGCCGAGCAATTCCGTGAGCCCACCGAGGGCGGACAGGCTAGATAGGGCGTTGAGGGCGCCTGGCTTGCTTAGCAGCTGAGCCAAGGGGATTGCGCTGGCCAAAGGAGAGGCAGTGGTAGTAGTGGTAGAAGGGGAAGCACTGGCCCCGGATGCCCCGGGAGTGGTGCCGCTGCCAGGGTTTTGGGTATTTTGGGCCTCTAGATTAGCTTTCTGCAGTTCGACACTGAGGAAAAGACACAAATGTAAAAAAGGTGAGGGCAGGAACGTTTTTTTTGTTTTTCTGTGTTTTTTTTTTTTTTTTTTTTTTTTTTTTTTCATATTCATTATCGTTCGTTCTCTTTCTATGCTCTATCACCCTCTTCCCCTCTCATACGTCGTGAACGAAGAAGTGATCGTTATAGAAAAAAATTAAAATTGTGTATATATAGTATATCTATACATATGTATAAATATCTTGTGTGAGAAGAGTGAGTCGACAGAATAATAAATGGATAAAAAAAAATAAACAAAAAAAAAACAGAAAATAAATTAATACTGAGAAAAATCATAGTGAGAGTGATTTTCCAACAAGGAAAATTCTTTCGACGTCATGCTCAAAACTCCATTGTGATCTGCTGATGATTGTAAATTATTTTTGTTCTTGTTTGTTTCTTTTTTCAATCAATACGATGATAAACGCGAAAGCGACCGATTCTTCCGAAAAAAAATTATAAATAAATAAATAAATAAATAAGTGAACCAAGATAATGAAAGAAATTTTGCAGCAGAGGATGACGTCGAAAGTGCGACTGTCTTGACGACGTCGTTGGTGAACGTTGCGCATCGAGAAAATCCCACCCAGTTTGGTTAATTGTAAAAAATCAATCAACTTGTTATTTATCGTCACAAGCAATCCAATTTCAAATAATACTCAATGGCGTTAGAGCTTGCGACTCGTGGGGTTAATAGTTTGGGCAGGGAATTCTCGGTGCGCAACGAGCTAAAAAAAAGAGAGAATGCCCCATGGTTCGACGACCGGCGAAACGACAGGGACGTCGTGGGCGACTTTTTTAATCTAGTGTGGATGGTTTGATAGTGTATATGCGATAGGAAATTCATTACGGCGATTTTTTTTTCGTTTGTACCATTTAAACACCGTATCTTAGAGGTATTGTATTCATAGCCACTACATCCCTGTCGCGGAGAGGCAAAAATTAAATCAAATTTCACAGCACGATTCGCACTCTGCCATAAATAATAGTAAATACATGCTCGAGCTTACAGATAATATTGTTAGGACTAGTCCTCATAGTTAACAATGACCATGAGTACATATATATGTATCTTTGGAATATAAATTAACTTCATACTAGATTATGTCAACTGGTCTGCGGTGCAAAAGCTTGGCACGGGAGAGTGTATTAATATAATCCGTGTAAATTTAATAATCGGACAGAGTGCAAATCATGCGACGAGGAGTGCTAGGGCTGATATTCACGCATGAATATGTGAATAACACGATGACAAAGATTATATGGCGAAATATAAGTATTTCGAGGAATAATAATAATAATAGTAATAATAATAATAATAATAATAATAATAATAAATATCATGACATTCGTACGTAGTTTTTATATGATTTTTTTTGTATATAAAAAATGGAGGGGTGGTTGTGACAATCTGGAATAAAATATAGTATAAAATGGATTATAATTATAAAACATGGAGGGTGTATATAAGTATACCCGCGAGGTACAGAGCGATGGGTTTCAGCCCGGCAAAAATCGCGAGCCAATCAAAATAACAACGGCGAACTCGCGACTCTACGCTCATCGTCTATTCTAATTGGCGTACAAATTCGAAACTCGCGAACTAATGAAACTATCGAAATTGGAAAAAATAATTGACAACTCCATTTACCGTATACTTGTCACATATTTTCAGTGTCCGATAAAAAAAAAATATATATCTCGTATATGAAATATAATTTTATTTAAATGTTGAATTGTGATGAACTAAGCGTGAGTGTAGAAGCTTGCATCATCTGACGAATATACTATAAAAAATATATATATATAAAAAATCAACATATGACCGAACGGCGGTCACTGATTAGTACCATCAACCAAATTGAACAATATCACAAAATTCACGACTATTACCGTGTATTATTACGATTATTGTTATTTTACTCAAGCGAGCAAACACCTTTAATCCGATTAATCCGAACAAGCAATAATCAAGCAGCGAAGAAGCATGTAGAAATAACAACAAAAAAAGTATATATAAAAAGCAAGAGAGGCTTTCGAGAAGCCATGAGAACAGGGTGTTTTTTGTTCTTTTTTTTGCAACTGTTAAATTGGATCCGTTTCGTTAAAAATCGAGTTGGGAAACGGGAAGCTACATTGAACACGGTTGCTCGGGACCGAGAGGATTCTCGTCGTTTCCGCACGACCGTCTTTCGCTCCAACTCCGAGCTTCTTTTTTTATCTCTCCAACCCACCCATTCTCTTTAAACCCAATTATCGAACTAGATTTAAAAAAAGGACAGCCAGCGACAATAGGAACAGATGTTGAGTGTTCGGAGTTGATTGTCTGCAGGATACTCAAGGTACTGGACCTGGAAGGCAGGACCTGGAAAGAATGGATTATGAACCGTTGGTTATGCTGTTGATAATCTTCTCTTCGGCTCGTCAACGGTACGAATACCGACGAGAGTCTGTTGTCTTCCAGGAAAGCTGTGAACCCTTTGAGCCCGTGCCGGGATGCGTGACGTTGATCCTCCTTTATTTATTTTATTTTATATTATCAAACACACTCGCACTCGCACTCGCTCTATTTCACTCATTCCTTTTAACTTCCGGTCGTAGTTTCGTTTGGCACTTTGGGGCGAAAAAATATAAAGTAAGTCTTCTTTTACAAACGTTTTTTTACGTCTCCACATTTTTTACCGTGGAGAAACCTCTCACTTGCGTGAACTCGTCGCAGTGACGATCGCATCGTGGGGATTTGCTTCAAAATCAGCAGATCAAGTTTATACCCCAATACGCGCCACCATTGCGAGAATTTCTCGCTCGGGACGCTCAACGAAATGGAAAAAAACGAGTTTTAAACAAACGCCGTTCCGAGAAAAAACTGTACATAGTACTCGGAAATTCCGGGGGAGAAAGAGATATTCTGGAATTCTGAAATTCCTCTCTATCTTAGAAGCTCGAATGGGCGCGATCTTCCCAAAGAGATTCCTCGAATTCCGAAGGGAAGTTATGCAATATCAAGGCTTGAAGCGAATAGACGTTGGAAGATAGTAAATTTAATAGCTATTTTTTTGTTTTTTTGTTTTTTTGTTTTATTTTATTTTATTTTTTATTGGTCATAGGGTGCAGTGACCGAGTCAACACATGCGTGTATCGTGACTATATGTGAATACACAGTCGCGGCAACGACTTGCTGTGTTCCAATTCGTCAAGCGCCACGAACTGGCTTTATCATGGTAAATAGTAATTGATAGCCACCGATCGGCAGGCTGGAGGGCGGGGGGGAGGAGGAGTGAAGGAAACGGGGTAAAACCGAAAATCCGGATTTCATCCTGTAATTGCGTATCGAGTATAGTTTAAGCTTGTGGCGAGTAACCACATATTTTCTCTCTGTCTCGATGCGGCTGCCACGAGGCAACAGCGGTCGTTGATAGGACAAACGGATGACGATACTCGAGAAAACCAGACAAATCGATTTCTCCCTTTCCTCGACTGTCCTCGCCAAAGGCGGTTTCCACCCACCAGCTTTAAAAAAAAAGTGCCGTGACACATGTTTGTATTATTTAACGTACAAAAAAACAACTTTTTTTTCCTCTTGGGAGTAAAGAAAATTGATATGAAACGCCGTGCCACTACGTCACTACGACGCGTCATTCCCATAAACGATGTCACACACCTGCTTAAACGATAACATATAATAACATACTATATATTTATAAATATTTCACCTAATACATATGGAATACGAAAGAAAAATAAAGTGTGCGTGGACGAGAACGAAAACGACAGAAAGGAAAATAATATTATATATATATATATATATATCGACAGATATAAAAGGGGAGGGGTAAGAAGAAATCCTCTCGAGTCGTGTGTCGAATTTGTTCCACACATTCGAGGATCACGTAAGAAAAAAGATTGTATATAGCGCAACGTAAGCGATTCGATGACGCTATATATAATTTTTTTTGTTTGTTTGTTTGGGATGGCAACACAGTAGTAAAGAGAGGTGGTTCATCCACCTCTCGATACGTTGACCGGAATATTTTGCATACGCCGAATATAACTTGTTATAACGAGAAGCGGCAACGGTATAGCGGCAGCTTTTCGTACGTGACAGCTATTATATTCTATGACAGATTTGTCGAAGATATATCGGGTAATTTTTTCGACGGATAATCTTACCTCATATTGATGAGATACTGTGCGAGGGCGACGGCGTCGGGATTTCCGGTGATCGTAATCGTTCGATCCGTGGCGCCGCCCTCTCTCTCCTCGCAATTACTGATCCTTATCATTGCACCGGATATCTGACGAATCTCGGCGATCTTGGTGCCACCCTTGCCGATTATACAGCCGATGAGCTCGTTCGGCACTGTCATCTCGTGGGTTTGATTGTTTGCAGCTGGCTGCTGCCTGTTCGTGTGGCTCGTACGCAGTTGACTACCCGCCAGGGCTGCGAGCGCTAAAAAGTTACCAACAACATTAGTACATCTTCTTACACTTACAAGTACACCAACTTCATAATACATATTATTCTCCGTTGCCTCGTTCGCACAAAGAGGAGTCAAAAAGTGTAAAGAAAAAACAAAGCTTGGTAGAAGCAAAAACGAGAATTCTGTCGGGTGAACAGTTTAAACGAGCAAAAACAAAGGTAACGGAGAAACTTCGGCTCTCTGCGAGCAGCCTGATGGTATGCCTGTGTCTCGCTGTCCGGGAGACGAGCGAGAAAACGGATCGGGCAAATGTTCCGAGACTAGTAAAAACAATGTATCCCAGGACGATAATGAACATCTGGACGACTCGCGAGAACACGGATCGGCGACAGGGAGTCTCTGCGCGATACTTGAGAACTGCAACGTTTTTTTTTTTTCTTTTTTTTTTTTGTTATCCACTTGGACGGGAGATGTACAGCTGTTGGATCGTTTGTACTTTAATACATTGATTGGGGCAGTCTGCAATACGAAAGATAAAAAAACCGAGCGTCTTTGATATCTGAAATATTTAGCATCTATGCTGCATCCGGAGTTGTTTTTAGGAACACTGGAAATAATGCATGAAACGTTTTATTTTCGTACCGTTATTGGGACAAAAATTTCAGCTAAGTGAAATAACAAAATAACAAACGTTAAAAGAGCGAAAAAATAAACTTTCGCAAATAACATTAATTTACCCGCAGGATTCAGGCCCCCGGTGTTAGCAGGGGTCGCCAGTCCGCCGAGTCCAAGTGCCGCGAGTCCAGCGAGAGGATTGCTGCCCAGTTTACCCATCTGAAACAACGACGAAGAGTTCCACGGCTCAGTTAACACACGGGGCTATCCTTTTTCAACCGAGTATAAAAACTACAATCTCGTAGAAAAAAAAAGAGAAAAAAAGTAACTCGCACGTAACAACAGTAAACAAAACATTCTGGCACTGCATAATATACCGCCTGCTGTTTTTCCTCCCCCTTCCGAACATCCCGAAAATATTCAAAAAGAAAAATGCAAAAAAAAAAGAAAATATTGGCGAGCAGCGTTAGGTACAAATAGAGAAACGCGAAAAAAGCTTGGCTCTAACCGTGAATCGATTTTAGCAGCTAACTAACTCGCCAAACGGGCATTGTCTATTCTTGGTTTATTCGCGACGAGAGACACGGACGAAGAGGTGAAAACTGGGCGGAAAAGATCTCGTCGTTAATAAAGCAAACCGGCCTCATTTTCTTCGTGCGCACGTGAGAGACAGAGTTCGTGTTCCTGATTCTAGCTCGAGAACGCGCGAGCGCACTCTTGTTACCCGCCGGGCCGTTACGAGTGGTTTGTTCTGCTCTTCGACTCCTCTTCCTTCTTCTTCTTCTACTCTTCTTCGCTCTCTCACCTCTACGAAAAGACTATAAGCCCGGGTGACACGAGCGTCTATATTTCTTTTCTTACTAGCCCCTCTCTCGTGACGCACGTACTTGCTACTGCACTGTGCCGATAAAGCGTTTACTAACGTCCTCTCCATTATTAAATCGCGATGGATATTTACTGCGTCATCTCGGATTATCGGACGGAGCGAGAGAGAGAGAGAGAGAGAAAGAAGGATTTTTTTTTTATTTACAAGGGCGTGTCGATGTTATTTGGCGTTCAGCACGATCGGCACACAAGAGTTTCCCCCAACTCTCGGAAGACTCGTTAAAGTGCAACGGGGAAAATCGATTTTAATCGTGGATAAGATTTCTATTTTCGTACGGCTCTACTTAGTTCAAAGTATATAACTATAATCGGCTTCTACGATTTACGGTCTCTTTACATGATGCGATAGGACGAGGAACGCAATGACAGAGGTCTGTCCTCTTCATTCAGAGATCGGCACGGATAATTACTTTTTTTCTTCCTTTTCTTAATTGCCGAAATTTGCTTACTATAGATCGATACATCAGAAGCAGCTGTCGTCAAAATTTTTTCAAAATTTAATTATCCGTGTGGATGTTTTTTCTTGGAAAAAAAATTCGATGATGCCCTGAACTCGATCGCCAAGAAATCTTACGATTTCCGTAGCTATCGTCTCTATCTACATAATTACTCACACACGCACACTAATGTCGTAGTGTTTTCTCATCCTTGGACTCTATTGTTATAGTTGATTAATAGATATATTACTTAAAAAAAAATTGTAATATTAAAAGTGTCGTAATATTAAAGGGCGCCCACCCTCGCGCTCAAACTCCTCGCTAGTCGGTTATAGCTATGTGCCATGCCATGTTGTTTTTCTAGGATCAAGATATAGATTTTGTTTTTACTATGAAAACGGTGAATATATATATCGCCAGTGACAAGAGAGTGATGGTGGAAGATAATGGATCGACAGTGTAAGACATAGAATGTGAAGCGGTAGAAATGCGAAATAGCGATAGCGGGAAATATTTCTAAGCGATAATATTAATAACGCTGCTACTTAAAACTTTTTTACGTATTCGTAATTGTGACAACGCCATCTTCTTCCCACGTTTAATAATTCAATCCTGGCAAGCCTTTAATATTATTCTACAAAACACTACGTTACTCTACGTATTCTCTTGATTTTTCTAATTTTGTGTATCGCTCCGTGCGTGTGTTTGTTTGTCATGAAAGTAATAATCAATGATCCGAGAAAATGGATTGTAGGTGGAAAAATTATGGAGCGAAATGTTCGCTCACGGATCGAGCTAAACTACTCGAACAAGTTACGAGAGTCTCTCGATTGCCAACGGCTAGAACCCGCTACGGAGACCTCGAGGACTCACTGTAAGCTAAACGCTAAATGCAGCGATACAGAAAACTCGCGGTGGGGAGAAAACTCGTGCATCCGGTTTCCTTCGCAAGCGTGTACAACTATGAACGCGTCGCGTACCAGCCGTAACATCGAGAGGCTCGAGTTCCTCTATTTACATAAACTGAAACCGAGCGCAAGAGCCCCGAGAAATATAGCTCTCTCTTTGTCGCCTCAAGCCACGATATTCGATTCGCGAGTAATACCAATATTCGTCACCGAGTATCATAATTTTATGACCATCATCGGAACCATAAACTTTTATAGAAATTTTATATTTGCGTCATAGATTCATTTATTATTAAATATCGTACGAAAACTACCATTTTTTGTAACTCGATTTAATGTTTACGGTACAACCTCGATTAATCGTGCCTTAGTTCTTTAAATGTGTATGGAAAGTACACAGATGCAACAAGTTCGTCAACTCATCAAATCGTTAAGGTAGTCCTTGCGAATAGTGCAGTTATTTTGCATAAGTTTCAGAGAAATGTGAGGGAATTGCAAATACTTCGGGATGGTACAAAAATCTGAAAAAATCAAGCATATCAAAGGTGCTGAAAAGATTCATTTTGCATAACAATAATTCCAAAATGTTATCATCAAATTGATGAAAAATAAAGTTGTTCGACAAATCTCCCGGAAACCGAACTTTTTTTTATGAAAATGATTCGTTCATTTATCAAAAAAAAAAAAAAAAAAAAAAAAAAGAAAAAAAATACAAAGTGAATTAAAAAATCTAAAAAAATTCATACGTGTTCAGAAAAGTGAACGAATCACTTTCATAATGAAAAAAGTTACGTTTCCGGGAGATTTGTTGAATAATTTTATTTCTAATCAATTTGTTAATAACATTTTAGAATTATTATTATGCAAAATTAATCTTTTCAGCACCTTTGATATACTCCATTTTTTCAGATTTTTATCCAATCCAGAAGTGTTTGCAATTCCCTCTCATTTCTCTGAAACTTATGCGAAGTGAACACTATTCACAAGGACTACCTAAACACACAATGATCTACAGAATTTATCAATCGTACTGAACTATTTTTAAAATCAATATGCCCCTGTTTTATCGGTATATTACACATCCAACAAATGAGTCAATAACAGCGATCCATAAAATTGAGTAAAAAGTATGAAACTTTTTTATTTTTATGAAATTATCATAAAACTGTTAACGCCGGCATATGTGATAATTTATTCTTCTGCGTTTTCACGCTCGTCAAAGTGATTCTTTCTGAAGTGGAGCAATGCGATCCTTCCATGCCCCGAATAATCGAGGTTTTACTGTATTTGTTTTTATAATTCGTTATTATGACGATGTACGTATTCAAATGATCGATTTATGAAGTGTCGGTATCTGATCCAAGCCGGGGTCGTATCCACAAAGTCGTGTGACAATAAAGATACTGTTTTTATTATTCGAACTACCTCGTAAAAGTGTATATATATATCTCTATACATCTCCGCATTCCCCGTGCCGAGCATGCAATCTAGCGATACAAAGTGGCCTTCCGCCCCGTCGTGAGAGCGAAATAGAGTAAAGCTTATAGGAACCTCGGCTTCGTCCATACCGCCACAGACTTTCATGCCCCTTTCATCGTGTTTGGCCTTGCAACAGTAACGGTGTTGGCGTCAGCAGAGGTAGCCTTTGATCCACCGTCGTTTCACCCTCCCCGCAAAAGCTCCCGATTTCGAAGCTTCGTTTCAAATTGCCATCCGCCACGGCCTATCCCCGACTCCTCGTGTATAGTTTTTCAAATGTCTCGCTCGTTTCGCGTGTCGTCACGTGACTTGATCTTTGGAACGACGACAAGAGTCCGAGCGACGCGACAAGATAAAGGTTCACGCGCACACACACACACGTGTGTGTGTGTGTGTGTGTGTGTGTGTGTGTGTGTGTGTGTGTGTGTGTGTGTGTGTGTGTGCGTCTCGTAGCGGCGGGGACTCGATCGTTGCCCTTTTAAATAATTCAAACAGTCAATGAAACGTTGCAATGAGCCCGGTTCGACAGAGCACGAATCGTGTTTGTTCGTCTGTCTCCCACCCACCGAACATGACGAGAGAATTTCAAACCCTCTCGTCATTCAGACGAAAAGAGAGTCACTAATTAGCAAACAGGCGGATAGAGGCTTTGAGCGAAAGTCGTGCTATACACACGAGGGATAATTATGCTTGTCGAAATATCGTCAATCTTCGTACACAAACATCGCATAAAAATCTAATTCTCATTTTTTTACATAGATACATATTAACATAGATTGAACAACGCGCGATCGCGAAGTACCCAAATTGTTCGTCGACGATAAGTGGATTTATACGATTAGTGATAATCCTTAACCGTCCGGAGCAGAAAACGATACCGTCGAATTTATAGATCTGAACCCGAAAGTTATATTATTTTATAATCTATTATTACTGCGATTATAGTAAGCGTTAGAAACGATAAAAAAAACATTCACAAAAAATTGCTGTGTGATACGACAAGAGACAAACAGAAATAGACAGACAGATAATATAGTATATAGAGCATAAAAAGTGTGCACAGTTGCGAGAAAACAAAGGTAGGAGGATAGTTGCGGCCTGTGTTGGTTTGGTGTGAGTGCAGCAGGTGGTGCGCATGCGTGTGAGGAAAATAATACACCTTAAAAAAATCTATATAACATGAAGCAAAAGCTATTCGGACAGCGTGACATCGGTTCGTTTGTGCACCTCACTCAGTGCGATAAGTCCTTGTCGCGACGAGCAGTACAACGGCCTACACTGTGAAAAAGGTTTGTACACTTAACAAACATTTTTTGGCCGTATAAGTCCACAAATTTTGTTCTTGTTAATTTTACAATCCCTTTTTGTCATCAAACCATAGTTTTTATTTAAAGGATTATAAAATTAACGAGAAAATGATTGTGGCGGTTTGTGGACAAACACTGTTTCTTAAAAGTACGAATCTTTTGTTGTCGTGTACCCTCATACGATCGATTTTTTTTTTTATTCAAGTGTCTGTGTCTACCAAAATTCGTGGTAGATTGAGATTATAATGTGTCGCTGTGGAATGTGAAGCAAATTTCTTGCGAAAGGCCAATGGAGCTGACCGGCTTTTTTTCAACAGCATTCACGTCGGTGCAATGTCCTTTTTTTGTGTATCGCAAATGTAACATAAGAAGAATATAGCACCGATGTTACACAAGGAAAAGGCAAGAAAAAAAAATTGAAGATTTAAGCATACAGGAAAGTAGAAACTTGGGGGGGGGGGCGGTGGCGTGTGATTTAAGCAATTCGACATATAGAGGAGGGAAACAGGTGTTCCTAGACGGTGTCGGAGAGTCATTCGGGTACACGCGGACGGGCATCCTACGAGATTAAGTGGAATTGTGGTTAACGGCGTCGGGTGTATGCGCTCTTCGCCTGTTTCACAGTAGATGCACGATGAAAGCCATCCTGAAGTCGTTAACAGTACCGCGATGGAGGGGCACACCCAGTCGAGTCTTCGGTCTATCGTCGAAACAACGGAGGGAGAAAGCGAAATTGCTAGAAGACCAATGAAACCGCGACGTAAAGTTGCGGGGCAATGCGGATGGGGATATGCAATGAACTTCGAAGCACATCGTTATCGCGCTATCATGTACTAAATAGGACAGTGCGAAAAGCCCACGGGAACTTAAAAGACAATTTTAGAACGAAACCATCAGGCTCTCGACTGGATTTGTACCTGGATTTGTATTCAGCAATAACCGGATGAAGTCCGCCATTATTTAGCCATAAAAAGTTACATACTTGAACCGTACTTGTATGACTAAGATGAAATGTGCAATCATTTATCGAAGTCTAAAATGAAAAACAAAAAAGTGGCATCGCCTTCATTTTTTTTAAATTTATTTAAGTATCTTCGCGGTGCATACACCCTTCACCGTGTCCCATGAGGGACTTGAGCAATTCATTGGTATCGATATATCCTGGGGGTTCAGGATTTGTGGTTTTTCTTTTTTTTAATGGTTCACCTGCGTGTCGGATACTAAGGTATGGGGGTTTTGAGCGTCGTTCATTAAAGTATTACGATCGAGCGACGCATTGTGATGCGTGAGCTTTGAAACTTGCGAGTTCCGTGATTGCTGGAGGTTATATGGGTCGGGGGATTTAAACTGCTGGTAGTGTGACATTGGCTGCAGGGTCAGGAGATATTTTTCGAAAGGTTTTCTTTTTTCAATTTTAATATATATATATGTATATATATATATTTTTTAGTATCCGGGTTGAAGGTAGAGTGGGTGGATTCTCGTTGGATCACGAAAAACAAAAGACTTACGGCGTCTGCCACGAGGTGTGCGGGCGGGAGGGCTGCCTGCAAGTGTCCACTCTTCAGCAGGGGGTCGGCGAGGCCTGCCACGCTGGCGTGTAAGGGGCTCGGGTGTAGCGGATGATGGGGTCCGGTCAAGTGGGCCGGGATCAGCGGATGGCCGTGGTGTGAAGCATAGGGTGAGGAATGATGGGTCGCGAAGGGCGAGGCGGTAAGAGTTTGGGCGTTCAGCGAGGGTGGGGCATTTCCGCCAGCGGCGCTTCCGGGCAATGGCAATACTGTACTTACGTCCGAGTGGGCGGGCACCGCGTAATTACCCTGGATGGTGTAGGCTTGCCCACCAGCCAGGATCACTGGCCCACCAACTTGGGGTTTGGGGCGATAAGGGATCGTGGCACCTTTGGGAGGGGACTGAAACAGAGTAAACAGAAAAAAACAAAACGGTTTGCGCGTATTCTATGCGCATTATCAAATTTTAACAAGTCGTCGCGTTACCTGACGATTCACAAAAAATATATATATCGAGAGTATATGTCTATTACATATCTTGTATTCCATTATGGCATTAAACCATCGATATATAAATTATCTACTGGAGAATAATGCATACTGATTTATATATACGTTTGCAAAAAATCGTCAAGAAACGCTTCGCGAGTAGCGGCGGTGTTTCCCGTGTTAGGTAACATGTAATTGTAAAGTAAAAAAAAAAAAAATTCTCTTTGTCATTCGTGGAAACACTTCCGCCCTCGGTTATGTATATATGTATTTTGTAACGATATTCATCAAGAATCGGAGATAAGCTCCGTTAATTATTTGACACGAGAAAACTTGGCCCACGGCAATGAGGCGATTGAGAATAAAATAATGAAAATTTGATTGATTGAACGCTGACGATATTGATCGTTTTTGTACCTCTAGCATGACACAGCATATGTGATATATGCACTGGGTTATAGCCTCACTGGTCCCGGATATAGTGACGGTACGTTCCGTCGAGCTCGGCAGCATCTCCGAAGCGACTTGAATAAGTGCTCCCGTTACTTCGCGTATTTCCTTGATCTTCGAGCCACCCTTGCCGATTAATGAGCCGCACTGCGATGCGGGCACTATCAGCCTCAATGTTATCGGGGTCCTCGTAGTACCACCGCCGCCGCCTGCTCCGCCGCCCTGTACGTCATGAAACTGCGAGCACCATTCCTCAAATTTCTTGCATATCAGAGTGAACGCCTTGAAGATCGAGTTTGTTGGTCCGGTGACGGTTACGATTCTCTCAGGACACGAACCATCTGATATGTTGATCTTGGCACCAGACTGAAACACGTTAAATTTACGCGACTTTATAACCAGGCAATAACACTTATCTATGAAAATATATCTATATATATATAAAAGTATAACACGAGTATATCAATGCTACGGATCCGAAGCACAGAAGGCGCAAGTGGTCGGATAATGGTAACGTCATCCATGGATTATATATTCAAGTGACTTGAGTGACACGCAACTCCTCTCGAGCGAAGTCGAAACTTCCAATTAATGCAATTAGTTGACAATATTTCAGTCGTTCGTTCATACAAATTTATTTATTTTTTCTTGTAAATAAAAATTTATAAAATTATCTGCAGCTTTTTTTTATAACATTTTTCAAAATCCATCTTACTGTTTTGAGTTCAACATACTCTTTTAATCCTGAATATACAGCTCTATTATGTTTTACGATATACGAACCTCTTCACGGAACCTCGTGACGATCTCTCCTTTCTTGCCAATGATACTTCCAACTTCCTGCAATACAGATAATAAAAATATTTGATTAGCTTCACTTGACACTTATTTCGATTTACCCACATACAAAGTATGTATAGTTCATACACAGTTTTTTTACATACAACACTTGGAGCTCATTTTAGAAGCTCACATTGGGCAAAATACCAATTTTTTGTAGTTTTGATATTTTTACACAGCTATATAGCTTTGCTTGCAATTGCAAGCGCGAGAAAAAAAAACCCTGGTGTTTATCGCGTTATACGCGTAAAAAATACCCGGGCCGTTGCAGTGCAATGACAACGGTGGTACTTGAGCTTTTGCATTAAATCCCAAGGAATAAGGAAAATAAGAATGAACAAGTGAAAAGGCGAGTTAAAGGGGTTACCCTCGTGCTATATTTTTTCGTAAAATCTGAGTGGGCTACAAATGTTCTACTCCAAATATTTGGATCTAGTCAACTGCCTCTAACTCCACGCTCTCGGAACTGAATTTCCGTGTTACTAGAGAGAGTCCCTCTCCCACAACGGCCTGCTGTGAGCCATTTGAAACGCTGCGAAACGGTTAGATTAGGTGAATGATTCAAACTCGTTCACATCTCGGTAAGACACATAAGTGTTTATAAAATATGTAATAAAATATTAGGATCTACAAAAATCACATGTACTGTAGTAACCTTTCTCTTTTCACTGCGATCCATATAAAAATGTTAATACATAATTTCGAGACACAAATAATTGCTGCAGTTACATGTACTTTTTTTTTCTTACTCAGAGGTGAAATCGGCCGGGTGTGCGCGACGGATGTATTAAAGAAATTAGGGCTCTTCTTGGGTTTCGCATTGAGAGTGAATTGAGGAGAAATCGCTTACTAGAGAGCGTTGAATTAGTGTACTTTTTCCGCGCGCTGAATACGAATCCAATAGTTGTTTCGTTCCAAAACTGAAGCGAAACATCGGTAATCGCAAAAATGCGAAGAAAAAAGTAAACGAATTTGTTTGTTTTGGCGGGAGATTTTTTTTCAACATATATTTATGTAGACGATATCACAGATGAACCGAGTATTGTTTTTCGAGCTGGCTTTCGTGTACGCAGCGACAGAGGGCACGAGAGCGAATAGGATGTTCAATTAAAAGTTGCCCAAGGCCATTGTGACCCGAAAGTTTGGAAACACGGGCTAGAGCAACAGTTGCATTGGGTTTAACCGTACAATGTTGCTGCTGCGGGAAGTCTCTGTGGGTTGGTAAATGGAGGAAACCATGATCCCTCCTATACGTTCTCTAAACTATAATTAGGCTCGTGTTCTAGTGTCTCCGGGAGCGATGTCCAGTACACAGGTCTCGCTGCTTGCTACCCTCCCGGTTTGCTTGTACTCTCGCGCACGAAGCCTTCGTGTATGCGACTCTCGACGTGTGACACGCCCTGACCTCTCCCTGCCATCCTGATAATGTCAGCTAAAGCACTCGGGCTCTCCTACCGCGCCAGGTATGCGCGCCTCTGTCTCTAAACTTAGATGACGATGATGCCCCTACTGCAGCACTGCCCGTTTGACGCTGCTCCTCGTCTCGAACAACGAGCCATACGAGAGTTCGCGTGCTGACACAGCTAGTCCGCTCTCCCTCTCAGCCATGAGGAAATCAAGAGACGCCGTAGCAATTTTTTTTTTTTTTAAACGGGACACTACCGTGTAGTTATACTCCGGTATGCCGGAAGTTAAATCTTTTGATCGATGACGCTTGAAAATTACGAAGCATCGGATCGGAGTTTCGACGACACTTTTATTATATAATTCGGACACGTACCAAATACGAGCTTGTAAAAAAAATGTCATTCATCCTTATTCGTATAGCAGCAAGGGACCTCCATTGTTTTATGAGGCCCCGCGGTTTGTATGCGAAAACTGTGTGACGGAGGATGCGATACGAAATGGCCATTTGTAATGGTAAGGCACGCCAGACGGCGCAGCAGACGTTTGCCCACCTCGCATGGGGTTTACATAGGTTAAGAGCATATTTTTATTTAATTTTTTTTTTACTCAACCTTGCAAAAATTGTCCAGTAATTATTTGATTATTGTGTACGTGAATATTATTATCTAATAATCTTTAATTTTTCGAGGTGAAGCTTGAATTCAAAGATGTTGGAGGTTCTGTTTTTTATTTTTTTAATAGTTGGAATTTCCCTTCCGACAAATTGAGGAAAAAAAAATGACTACCGCTATGCTGTGGTAAGAAGAAATTTGATCGAGATTTGCATATTCTAGAGATAAGAGATTCGTTGCAGAGATATATCGGGATTTATTAGCGGCTTTTGAGTGTATGGATTTTCCAGGAAGCCCAGAAGAATATCTATTTCCGTCCAGACGTAGGAAATCCCTTTTCCTCTGTCGCGGAGTCTCGCTAATATAATCCTATTTTCGGCGGAGCGATATCGCCACGCTGAACGCTGAAACTCCGTACTATGACCGTTACCGTCCGGCTGCACTGCCTGGGTATGTAACACGACGAAACTACGCGCGCACGGACAAGGATCGACTCCGGGATGAGGGCCTCCAACGGCCGTAAGCAAAAGAGAGTCCCCCTCCCCCCGCCCCGATGGGAACAAATATAGCTGAAGGAAGAAGAAGGCTATGCATCTCTTGCCGCCAGAGCCGGGGCTGGCTCGTTGCGCTATAAGGAAAGAAGAACGGGCAGTGGCAAGGCGCATCGAGGGCCCTGGAAAGATGCCAATTATCGGGCTTCGACTATATAACTACAATATAGAAGACCTCCGGCCTTCGTCGGTCAAGATTTATGCGTTCCCAGCATCAAACTCTGGCTCCGAAAATCCGCAAAAAAAAGTCGAAAAACACTGACATTTTTTAATTAAATGACCATTCTATGGACGAGACGACGAAGAGCACATATCAGCAAGGTTAAAAGTGAGGAAGAGAATGATTTTTTTTTTTCTTCTGAGTTCCAGAGAAAATATATAAAAATTGGCGACAGACGTTATTAGCGGATGAAAAAGATTGAGACTCATAGGTAGCTGTTTGGCCAGTGGCCCTGGCTCGGGTCCAGCCCGCTGGAATCCACGCGACGCTGGCGAATTTCTTCATTTTTTTTTTATTTACCATCCGTAGCGTCAGCGGACGAAGCCATGGTGGATTATGTGTATACAAAAAAGTTGGAAAGAAACCGATAAGATTTTCGATTGGAAATGTCCATACCGGATGTATAAATTTGATGAGAGACTCGTGGACATTTATCTGCAGAAAATAGAAGACATTTCTGATATAATGTCTACTTAGAGGATTGAGGAAATTAAACTTCGTACGTCCGATGATAAAATAAAGCGGCGATGTTAAATTTTCATTCGCTTATATTGCAGGAAGTATAAAGAATTGATGTTAATCGATACTGTCTCGATGGCCGATAGAATCTCTTGCCAAGTTGGCCCTCGGGGTGAGCTCGGGGAGAGAGAAAGAGCAGAGATCGACCAGACTGTGGGGGGCGATGTTTGGCGAAATCGTGTGTACACTGTACATTTTTTTTTTCATTAATGAACAGTATTGGAAAAAAAATGACCTAAAGTAAAAAGGGCTTATCCACACTTTGTGTATTGGAAAATACCACATATTAAATTACAAATCTTTTGCTTGAAATTTACAAAAATGTTCACGAAAAATACAAATTTTACTGAAAAATTGCAACGCACATGTGTT
>JAPYZC010004744.1:0-14486 GCA_030522665.1 Ichneumoninae sp. A BG-2022a | reverse complement strand
TCGGTCCGCTGTAGCTACTTTTCGGTCCGCTGTAGCCACTTTTCGGTCCGCTGTAGCTACTTTTCGGTCCGCTGTAGCTACTTTTCGGTCCGCTGTAGCCACTTTTCGGTTCGCTGTAGCTACTTTTCGGTCCGCTGTAGCTACTTTTCGGTCCGCTGTAGCTACTTTTCGGCCCGTTGTTGCTACTTTTCGGCCCGCTGTAGCTACTTTTCCGCCCGCTGCGTTACTTTTCCGCCCGCTACGTTACTTTTCGGCCCGCTGCGATACTTTTCGGCCCGCTGCGTTTCTTTTTGCCGGCTGGTCAAGAATCGACAACTTTCCGTCCCCGTTGCAGGCATGGAATGTGGACTTTTTAGCGTGGGCGGGCAAAAACGTTTTTCTAACGAGTGTGAGTTTGCAGCACGAGCCGAAGGCAAGTGCTGTAATCACGCGAGTTAGAAAAAGTGTTTCGCACGAGGGATGTACGAAAATTTTCATCGCAAGGTGCGAAAATGGCGGTTTTACGCACGCGAAGCGGGCGGAAAAGTGGCCATTTCCGCACCGAGTGATGAAAATACAATTTGATGGTCAATTTGTAATCTGCTTTCTTTTTCAGTATTTGGAGCTACGATTCGGCGTAACGGCGCGTTTGGTCGCAAGCGTCGCAAACTTCGTTGAAATGTGTCTGCAGACGGGTGTAGTTTTGTATGCGCCGGCACTCGCCCTCGAAGCCACAACGGGATTTTCTAGCACGACGAGCGTACTCGTCATAGGTCTCATTTGCACATTCTACTCGAGCATCGGTGGAATCAAAGCCGTCCTCGCTACCGACGTATTTCAGGGCTTCATCATGTTCGCTTCGGTATTTTGTGTTATCGGCGTTGGATGCTACGATCTCGAGGATGGATTCGCAGAAGTTTTCGACGCCGCTTCAAAGGGTGGTCGCTTGGATTTGCCCAGGTATGCGTCAAATCCCATATGCAATCCGCCGCCGAAAATATTCGAATCAACCGCCGTTCATTTTGCTTAAACTGCAGTTTTGACGCAAATCCGACGACCCGGCACACCTGGTGGTCGTTGGTGATTGGCGGAATGGGATTCTTCCTCACGGACTTTGCCATTGGCCAGCTTCACGTCCAACGACTTCTCTCGGCCGAGTATGAGCACGATCAAAAAATTAGTAAAACAATACAGTAAAACAACGATGTAATATCTGTTAACAAAGGGGAGCAGTGGCCTAGTGTATGAGGCTCGGGTTCGCACGCAGCGGACCCGGGTTCGATTCCCGGCCGACACCATTGGAAATTTGTCCATGTGTTTTTTCTGGGATCCCGGTGGTTGGGTTCCCACCTTTGATAAATATGTGCCCAAACACCTCTCAGTGATGAGTGGGCGGTCGGTGTTCGGCTTTGGTGTGACTCCCACGGGTTCTTACCTGGCGGATGGTGTCTGCCGGGCGGGATATCAACGGCGCATCACTGAGAAGAAGTGTCGCTCTAAGCGCCTCCGGTAGCCGTGCTTGAGTTTACTCGCATGGCGATTGGGGAACTTAGGGAGGCACCGGCTGTATCGGCACAGGTTTTCCGTAGTTTCCCTGGGTCCTCGGCGAATGCGATACAGTCAGGGGGTAAGTCGGCTGCGGACGCAATCTGGGTGGGGTTGAGGTAAAAGGCGAGAGCCATACCGAGAGGAATTACTAAATATAATATAATATAATATAATATATCTCTGTTAACGGATTTGCCATACAAGATGTAACATCATTGTTCCGAGGGTAAAATGTATCTAACGGGATGTTGGTCCACAGATCGCTCAAGTCAGCCCAGCTGGCGTACTTCCTCAACATTCCGCTGGTTGCCATTCTGTCACTTGCGAATGGCTTCGCGGGATTAGTCCTGTACGCTTGGTTTCAAGGCTGCGATCCTGTGGCTTCCGGTCGTATATCATCCTTCGATCAGGTCATGCCGTACTTCGCCACGAAAAGACTGTCCGAAATCCCAGGACTAGCGGGTTTCTTCATAGCCGGTATATTCAGCGCTGCCTTGAGCTCTATCTCAGCCGTGTTGAACTCCATGTCAGCTATTGTTATCGCCGATTACATCAAACCTGTGTATCACAAATTCGGTCGAGAATTTCCCGAGTCAAAGGCACCGCTCTTCGGAAAGACCCTGTGTGTGGTCAATGGATTATTGTGCATCGCGGTCGGTCTCGTGGCCTCCAAGATGGGCAGCTTGATACAGAGTCTCTTTGCGATCAAAGGATCTATCGGTGGCCCTGTGCTTGGCCTCTTCAGCCTCGGGATCTTCGTCGAATCTGCCAATGAGCAAGGATCTGTGATCGGCACTGTTCTCAGTATTGGACTCACGGCTTGGATGTCTTTCGGACGACCGAAACCCCCGCTTATCGAACTTCCGGTTTCCATCGACAAATGCCCAAATTCAACGCACGACGATGTCGCGTCTTACCGAGAAGTGGTCGCTGCTAAGTATGATATCAATATTTAAGGGCATGTGATACATACGTATCGATGCTCCGATGGTAACAAATCGCTTTCCCTATTTTCTCCGTGATGGTTGATGCTTCGACCACAATAAAATTAGGTTTTTGTAGTCAATAGATATAAGTATGAAAACCTAATTTGGTTTTGCTCGTCGTATCAATCGTTTTGGAGAAAACAGGGAAAGCGATTTGTTACCGACTGAGTCTGTACCACATGCACTGAGAGAAGGATCTAGTAAAAATTACTATGTTGCTTGACAGATATTACCATAGCACATAGTAGTAGGGCGTTAGGGCGCCACCTATGGTAGGAAGTACCGGATTTATAAGAATTTTTCTTAGATATTGTGGTAAAAATTCTTGGATAATCGGAGACTTTCTGCCATAGGTGGCGCGCTGGCGCCCTCCTACTATGTGCTATGGTAATTTTTCTTAGACGATCGGTAACTTTCACTAGATCCTTCTCGCAGTGTGCCCTTAATATCTACCAAGAACTGCTACCAAAACGCTTGGTTTTATTCATTATTTTGTGGTTTCAGTAAGGACGACGACTACGATTATTTCTATCCTTATCGTGTGTCCGACATGTGGTATATACCATTTGGAATGTTGAGCGCAATGCTCTTTGGATCCATCGCGAGCGTCGTTGTTCGTCGGTTCTCAACAAATCCTATCGTGGAAATCAATCCAGATTTGCTGACACCGATATTGGCTGCCCGCGTGCGACGAAGACGCGAGAACATCTCTAAAATTACAGCTCGTTAAGGAAGAATCCGTAATAATTGGGACAATAGACTTTTGTGATAGAAAATATGAGCAATTGAATACTCAGAAACAACCGAACAATTGAACTGTACGAATAGTGCGCGAAGATTTAGACGAGCTTCTACTAATTACGTTCTGTGAAATCTGCGACTGCGTTGAACTGGAATGAGTCGAGTTGTTAAAGAGAAGCCTGTCGAAAAGATCAAAGTCTAGATACCTTAAGATACACAATCTTATTGTTTTTTTGATCGAAATCGTTCAGCGATCCATAAATAGTAATATATTTTTGATACTTGCAACGGTTAACTGAACGGGTGAGCAACTAATCGATGCAAAATCAAATCATATGATATGTAAACAATGGGCGAGACGATAAAAAGCGATAATGTTCGAAGACGAAAAATTATGAAATATCTCCTTTCTATATGTATATAAACGAGTCTTTAAATTTGACCGCTGGCTGTTTGTTGTCCACTGGCAGATATTTACTCAGAGACATCTTAAACAAATATCCTCCCTCATAAGTTAACCATTTCTTTGAAATCGCATAACTCGACGACAAGGGCGGGGATTTTGATAATAGGGATAGAGTGATCAATAATTGGACCGGGGAGTATCACTTCAGATAGCCAACCGTAGCACAGGCTAACCGGGCGATTGGTTGCCAGCAAGCTTTGCGGTTTGCTTTCCAGCGACCTTTGCTGTTTGCTTGCCGGCAATATTGCAACAATAGTTTCCAGCACGAGATTGCAGCATATTGGTAGCAAAAATCCAACAACGGTTACTACAAGCTGATTTCTTATTCCTAATAGCCGTGAAACAGATCAAAATTGCGGATGGTCTAATTGTCTATCATATGAAATATGATACACAAATGGACTAGCACTAACGATCCTTGGGATTCAATTTTTATGAGAATCGATAGAGGCACTGAAATTTGATAAGAAATCAAATGCTTTAAAATTTCACCCAAAACAACCGTGACTTACGAAAATTAACCTTCATAGTGAGACGTAAAGCACCAGCAAGCCTTGCTGACAATATGCTGCTAAGAATTTTCGGCATTGAATACTTGCAAAAACAGACAAATGCGAACGCAAATGCCGACATTTTGCCGCACATATGCTGCGTATTTGCTGGCGGGTCGTTGGCAACAATGCTATCTGCGACTGATCGGTACAACCGGGTAAATTGAGAGCCCGGTTGAGGTTCAGCGGTCGAAATGCTTCCAGATGACCGATGGTCGTAAATATGCTACAATTGTTTACAAATATAATCTAAAATCTGTAAAATCTGATTGCAATCATTCGATCGGGAATCAATGATCGGGAATCAATGATCGGGAATCAATGATGATCGGGAATCAATGATCGGGAATCAATGATCGGGAATCAATGATCGGGAATCAATGATCGGGAATCAATGATCGGGAATCAATGATCGGGAATCAATGGTCAGGAATCAATGATTGGGAATCAATGATCGGGAATCAATGATCGGGAATCTATGATCGGGAATCTATGATCGGGAATCTATGATCGGGAATCTCTGATCGGGAATCTATGATCGGGAATCTATGATCGGGAATTTATGATCGCGAACCTATGATCGGGAATCTATTATCGGGAATTTATGATCGGGAATCTATGATCGGAACTCTATGATTGGGAATCTATGATCGAGAATCTATGATCGGGAAGCTATGATCGGGAATCTATAATCGGGAATCTATAATCGGGAATCTATGATCGGGAATCTATGATCGGGAATGTACGATCGGGAATCTATGATCGGGAATCTACGATCGGGAATCTATGATCGGGAATCTATGATCGAGAATCTATGATATATTTCTCTTCGGAAGTATATGAAACAATGTTATGTAACGACGTTGAAACAATCAACGTCGTTAAACAACGGGTAATTGATCGGTTCATATGCGTCGTCGATGCAATCTTCTTGTGCACAACGATTGAGCCGGTCGTTGCGCATCAACGACAAAAACGTGATTTGTTCTTAATGAAAGACTTAACTAATCGTCGCGGTATCTAAGTCATATCGCGTGTGCAGATAACGGTCGTTGAAATAAAACACGGCGTGACGAATGTATGCAAAAGTAACGCACTGCGGCAGCTCTCGAGATATCGGTTAGTATAAATTCGTGTTCTCAGTTCATCATTATCATTCGCAGGGTCATACGTATCAAAAAACGTCGCTGCGAACCACTCGGGAGGGTAATGTCAAAGTAAATCAACAATTTAAGTGCGAACAGCGAGCTCCGAATTCAACAGAAGAAAATTATTTACCATTGTGTAGCGTGTGACTGGATAGGATTTTCATAAATTACTGTGCAGCGGGATGGACGTAAGTATGATCAAATGAATATGTAATCATAAAATTTATAAAAATTTGATTTATTAAATTTTGATAAAAAAAATTTTTTTATCAAAATCACGAAACTACATAATTTAACGATCAAATAAGTTACGTCGGTCTTTTCGTGGCAATAAATATTTTAAAAAATACAAACAATAAATAATATTTAAGTTCACCGACGAAACGACGGAATCTCTGCAATGGCCCGATTACGTGATAATCGCTGTAGGCCTATTTGTGTCCGCATCGATCGGGATCTACTACCGATTCACCGGTGGGCGCCAAAAAACTGCCGAGGTATGGGAAAATTATCCGCGCACAGTACATTCGTCGCTTTGTTACGCCCAGAAAAAAAATGTATCTGACGGCCACCGTTTATTACGATTAAGTGAAACATTTATTTTATTTAAATAAATATTTATTTTAATTAAGTAAATAGTTACTTAAATAAAATAAATCTTTATTTAAATCAAATAAATATTTGACTTAATCTTAATAAACGGTGGCCGTCAAATAATTTTTTTTTCTGCGTGTAGGGAAATCTCTACGAGTACACACGATGCGGATAGCTGATTAATTGATGAACAGGAATACTTCTCGGCAAATCGATCGATGAGCGTGCCGCTGCTGTCGATCGCTCTGATGGTCGCCTTCGTGTCGGCGATCGCGTTACTCGGCACGAGCGGGGAAACCTACATATACGGTGCGCACTACGTCGTCATAAATGTTGGATTTCTTCTCGGCACGCCGATCGCCGCCTTATTCTATCTTCCGGTCTTCTTCAGGCTTCAGAATATGAGCATTTACGAGGTGAATTCTCGAGGGAAAAAAATTATAATAATCTCTGTTCACTAGGGTAAAAGTGGGGAATATGGCCCGGTTCATATATCATTGATTTACGTGTTACTCGAGCTGGGCCATAGTCACCACTTTTACCCTACATCGGAATGAAATCGGATTTGTGACGTCAAGGCCTAATTTTGGTTTCCAGTATCTCGAGGCGCGATTCGGTCGGATAGCGCGTTTATCGGCAAGCATGGCAAATTTTGTACAAAGCGGCTTGTACACGGGTGTCGTCTTGTACGCTCCTGCACTCGCCCTCGAAGCCACAACGGGCTTATCCAGTACGACGAGCATATTCGTCATTGGTCTCATCTGCACTTTCTATTCGAGCATCGGTGGAATAAAAGCCGTTCTTGCTACCGATGTTTTTCAGGGCTTTCTTATGTTCGCCTCAGTATTCTGCATAATCGGCGTGGCCTGCCACGATATCGAGGGAGGAATCTCGGCAGTTTGGGAAACAGCTCTTAAGGACGGTCGATTGAAGATTTCCAAGTATCTACTCGTCCAATGTTTTGTTTCTTTCATGTTCGGTACACCGATAAATAAGTACGGTTGAATAAACTGAGATTCGGGCAGTGACGTTCAAATAAATATTTAATTGGTCGAACAAAATATTTTAATGACTCAAAAATATTTTGGTGAAATCACCCAACAAATTGTTGAAGTAACCAATTTTTCACTGTAAAAATAAATTGTACAGTTAATGTACTGGAAAATAAAATTTGCTTACATTACTTACATTAATTGAACATTAATGTACTTTTATAGTAAAATAAAAATACGAGATATTAAAATTACAAATATTTTGCCTGAAATTTACAAGAAATTCCATTAAATATCAAAATTTTGCTGTAAAATTGCAACGCCCATGTGTTTGAAATTTCAGAAACAGTTTATGTAAAGAAGCTTCCAATACCGTTCATCAATTTTCAAACACAATTTTTTTACAGTGTTCAGCTGTACCAACAAAATATTTAGTTGAACGTCCCCGCCCGAATCTTAGTCGATTCAACCGTATTTCTTATCAGTGTAGTAGTTAAAGAAGTAGATAGATGTAATTTCATTTAAAAAACGTTATGCCCATCTTAAGTTACATTGTATGACATAGTTCAATTAAATCATGTTATCGCAGCTTCGACATAGATCCGACTGTGCGGCACACCTGGTGGTCATTGACGATCGGTGGAACTTTCTATTTCTTGTCCAGTTTCGCGGTCAATCAGATTCACGTGCAGCGACTCCTATCGGCCAAGTAAGATTGGTAAATTGTATGAAGATGTAATTCTTATTTGCCCGAGGCTTATTAAAAAATATCTATATATATTCGCGTAACGACAAACAGGTCGCTGAAGTCGGCTCAGATGTCCCTCTTCATCAGCACGCCGATCCTGATTTTCTTGATCCTGGCAATCTCGTTCTCGGGATTAGTTCTATACGTCTGGTTCGAGGGCTGCGATCCGGTCACATCCGGTCGGATCTCATCGTTCGACCAAGTAATGCCGTACTTCGCCAGGAAAAGATTGTCCAAAATCCCAGGACTTCTGGGCTTCTTCATAGCCGGGATATTCAGCGCCGCTCTAAGCACCGTTTCGGCAATGTTGAATTCTCTGTCCGCCGTCGCTGTCGCCGATTACGTGAAACCTCTCTGTAGCAAATTCGGTCGTGAATTGACGGATTCGAGGACGGCGTTTGTCGGAAAGATCATCTGCGTCACCAATGGATTGTTGTGCATGGCAATAGCTTTCCTGGCTTCCGGATTCAGCGGGTTGCTGCAAACGGTGGTTTCCGTTAACGGAGCTATCGGTGGTCCGGTGCTGGGACTCTTCAGTCTCGGAATATTCGTCGAATCCGCCAACGAGATGGGCGCGGTGATCGGAACACTGGTCAGCTTGCCACTTACGGCTTGGATGACGTTCGGATCGCCAAAACCTCCGATGCCGGAACTTTCTGTTTCCGTCGACAAATGTCTGAATTCCACTTCCATCGCTACCGCGATGGACAACGACGAACTGCTTGGTTTCAGGTACGGTAGAGTTCCACTGTGATCAGACTTTACAAGTTCGATGCTACCGGACGACGTGTTTGATTTATGTTACTGTCGTCTCAGGAATGCGGAAGAATCCGATTACTTCTATCTCTACCGTATATCCTACCTGTGGTACACACCCCTCGGTACGATAGCCACGATGCTCTTCGGCTACGTCGCGAGCACCGTTGTTCGCTGCTTCTCGAAGAATCTTATCACCGAACCGGATCCCGATTTATTCACGCCGATGTTGGCAGCGCGTATGAGACGACGACGCGAGAGTACTGTTAAGAGGGCAGCTAGTCGTGTATTTATATTGAACTCTGAAGGCTTTGATTCAAAAATATAAATTGTTTTCCCCGTCACTTATGAATATTTCAACCGATATAGCAAATGTGAATGCGAAACGAAAATTCGTACACCGAGAAAAGAGTTTATTTAATGTTAACAAATATTTTGTTGGATATTAATAAATACTCGTTTATTGTTAAAAATGTGTAATTTACCTAAATAGTTATTTTTTGTGCTCAAATTTTTATCCATTTTTTTGGGTCAATTAAATTTTATTTGCCTCACGAAAAATGTCTTACCAATAAATACATATTTATTTCGTCATGTCAAACAAAAGATTTGGTACCATCGAATAAACTCTTTTCTCAGTGCAGAATATAAGAGGGTGTCGAATTAGTATCAGTCTTGAGATAATATAATTTCAGAGACTGTTTCTGACGTAATTTTCTAATTTAGTTTAACCTCCCTAACACTCTAGCAACTACTTTCGTAGTCTCAAGTGTGCCGTAGTCCAGTTCGACTGGTTCCTCGCGATAGACGACAATAAACTAAACTGATATACCAATAATACTTGTTCACGTGACTGAAACTCTCTCGATAACAGAGTCAAGTGGACAGATTTGATGTGCAAACGTGTCATATCTGATGAAAGTATCGTTACATGTCAGTTGTCGGGATATCAATTGAAGATAAAATAAAAAATTTGAAGATTATTTAAGAATATGCGAATTGGTTTTCAGTATATATTAATCGTCAACGTTGCTCGGCCGTATTGAAAGTGGAGAGTAATGTGCGGAGTCGAGCACCTACCGGTACAATAAGATTTCTACAAACTGCTGTTTGCCATAATGACTGTGAGTACACGTATGCAAAGATTAATTAACCCATGTCGCACACCTCATAAAATCCAGGGACAAAATAAAATGTCTATTCAACCGCAAGGTCACTAAGAAAACAGCAGCGTCGCTACAATGGCTGGATTTCGTAATCATCGGTATAGTCCTACTCATTTCCGCATTGATCGGTATCTACTACCGATTCACCGGTGGACGGCAAAAAACTACCAAGGTAACGAGCATTTGCACCATTTTTTTTTTTTTTTGCTGAATTATTGTAAACATTTAATTTTTTGTAAGCACATGAATCAATGGGTGTAACTAATGAATCAACGTACAGGAATATTTCTCGGCGAATCGTTCGATGAGCGTGTCGCTGCTGTCGATCAATCTGATGGTAACTTGTGTGTCGGCGATCACACTGCTCGGGACTAGTGGGGAAAACTACATCCACGGCTCCACGTATATCGTTCTTGTTGTGGGACAAATGCTGGCAACCCCGATAGTTGCTTGCTTCTATCTTCCGGTTTTCTTTGGACTTCAGCACATGAGCGTTTACGAGGTTTTTACAAGGTTTATAATAACGTCCGAAAGAATTGTGAATTTACTTTTCCTAACGCAGGCACTCAAAATCCCGCTCCTGTGAGCGCAGAAATGTACTTTATTACACTCGGTGCGAAAGTAGCTAGTTTACACGTTGTGAAGCCAAATTTGGTACAATGCTCGTGAGAAAAACTTTTTCTGTACTCGTATGATTGCAACACTGGCCTTCGGCTGTGCTGAAAACTGATACTCGTCAGAAAAAAAATTATCGCACTAGTACCGTAAATTACTATTTTCGCATCGCGTGCGAGAAAAGTACTGCGCAGCCGTACACACGCAATATAGTATTTTTTCTCGCACTAGTGCGAGAAAGTACCCTTCTGCGTACACTCCCCAAAATCGAAAAGCGTGAATTTGTTAGGAAACATTATGCGAATGGCAGGAGCGTAGAAAGGGCTAACTGGTATGAATGCTGCACTCACCTTCGGCTCGCGCGGCATTTTCACACTCGTCAAGAGCTCCCATTCTACGCTCTTGCCATATAAATAACCATTGCAATATTGAAATTCGAATGAACGATTTTTTTTGTAGTATCTCAACAGGCGCTTCGGTTTAACAGCTCGATTGGTAGCGAGCGTCGCAATGTACGTGCGAAGTTGCCTGCTAACAGGTGTTGAACTGTACGCTCCGTCGCTCGCTGTCGAAGCCACAACTGGACTATCCATCACGACGAGCATACTCGTCATTGGTCTCATCTGCACGTTTTACTCGAGCGTAGGTGGAATCAAAGCGGTTCTGGCGACAGATGTATTTCAAGGCTTTCTCATGGTAGCCTCGTTAGTGTGCGCCATCGTAATCGGGTGCTACGACATCGAGGGAGGAATCTCGAAAGTTTGGGACGTCGCTAAGACGAGCGGCCGCTTGGATATCTTCAAGTACCCAACTCGCTATAATAGTAGTAGTAGCAGTAGCAGTAATAGTAGTAGTAGTGAGTTTATTGGCAGTGCATAATATGGAACAGTTTTTAATACATAACAGACTTCAATCCCAAATATGCTGCCAATTGGCCATCGACCGGAGTCCATCAGCGAACGCTATAATATTTTTTGTAACTCATGCTTGAAAAGTGCTGCTTTACGTGGGGCCGGGCGCGTCATAAAGTGGCGTTTTTCAAGAAGGCGTTACATAAATACTCGAAGCGTGTCGTAATGAGTATTTACGACACGCTTCGAGTATTTACGTGCGCCTGCGCAGGTCGTCCGTTTGTCCTTTATTGTCGCGCCCGGCCAGCAACATAACCTGGCACCTTTCAAGCATTCGTCACAAAAAGTAGTATGCGAAACTTGTACGTACAAACGGACTCCCGACGGCGGTTGTGAAGTAGCCGCACTCGCTTTCTCTCTCGCTACAACAGCACTCGTCTTCGCCCGGTGCCGTTGTAGCGCTCGATCCGGCTCGCCGCTTCCCAACCTTCACCGAAAGTTCGCTTTTACGCATTAGTATCGCAAAGTACTATTATGTAACTCATGCATGAAAAGCACTACTTTCCATGCCTGCCGAGAGTGGCGTAAATGGCGCTTTGCAGCCATGAGTTCAGCAAATTCTCGGCGCATGCGCAGATCGGCTCCTTTGCGTGCGATTTCCTTTTACGCATGCGCAGTTCGGCTCCTTTGCATGCGATTTCCTTTTACGCATGCGCAGTTCGGCTCCTTTGCGTGCGATTTACTTTTGCGTGCACTGATAAAAAAATACGGTTGAATCAACTAAGATTTGGGCAAAGACGTTCAACTAAAGATTATGTTGACACAGCTAAAAAATTAGTTAGTTCAACAATTTGTCAGGTGATTTCACCAAAATATTTTTGGGTCGTTCAAATATTTTGTTGGACCAACTAAGTATTTATTTGAACGTCCCTGCCCGAATCTTCGTTGATTCAACTGTACTTTTTTATCAGTGTGCGATTTCTGGAAATGATTGCACGCTGCTCGCAGCGCCACAATCAGCCGGCACGGAGTAGTGCTTCTCCAGCATTCCTTACATAAAATAGTATGCGATACCTACTTGTACGTAAAAGCGGACTCCGCTTTTATGAACTAGTAACGCGATATACTATTATTTATTAATAGGAATAGATCTTTCGATAGTTATCAAAGCCTTCATGTCACATCCGTTTGAATCTTTGCAGCTTCGACGCGGACCCGACTGTGCGGCACAGTTGGTGGTCCTTAATGTTTGGCGGTCTGGCCCTTTGCCTCGGGGGCTTCGGAGTCAGCCAAGTTAACGTGCAACGTCTCCTTTCGGCTAGGTATGAGTAACGAAACTCATGTTTTTTAAATGCCCAAGCAATAATCCGAGTCAAGCGATTAAATTATGATAATCTGTTGCAGATCTCTGAAATCAGCTCAGCTTGCGCTCTTCCTGAGCACTCCAATGGTATCGTTTATGGTGCTCGCGACTTCGTTCGCGGGATTGGTGCTGTACGCCTGGTTCGAGGGCTGCGACCCGGTGACTTCCGGTCAAATATCGTCATTCGATCAGGTCTTGGCGTACTTCGCCAGAATAAGACTGTCACAAATTCCCGGATTATTGGGCTTCTTCGTCGCCGGTATATTCAGCGCCGTGTTGAGCACCGCCTCAGCTTTGTTGAATTCCCTCGCCGCGATTGCCGTCGCCGATTACATAGCACCGCTTTATCGTAAATTCGGTCGTGAAATTCCGGACTCGAAGGCCGTCTTCTTGGGAAAGATCCTCGTCGTCGTCAATGGATTATTGGGCATGGGATTCGCTTTCGCGATGTCCAGCATGGGTCACGTGTTGCAAACTTTCTTAGCGATTAACGGAACGATCGTCGGTCCCATACTCGGCCTCTTCAGCCTCGGACTGTTCTTCGAGGCTGCCAACGAGAAGGGAGCTGTGATCGGCACTCTCGTGAGTCTGTGCATCTCGGCTTGGGCGTCTTTCGGAGGACCGAAACCTCCGGTTCCGCAGCTTCCGGTCTCCATCGACGAATGCTCGAATTCGTCTTACCCCGCCATCGCGGCTTACAAGGAACTACAAGCTTCCAGGTACGACGCCAGACGTTTAGACGGTCGCAACCACCGGGGAGCGTGTTTGTTTTATATTATTGCGATTTTAGGAACGCGGATGAATCCGATTACTTCTATCTCTACCGCATATCCTACATGTGGTATACTCCCTTGGGAATGGCGACGACGATTCTCTTCGGTTACGTCGCGAGCACCGTTGTTCGATGTCTCTCGAAGAATTCCATCGCGGAACCGGATCCAGATTTATTCACGCCGATCTTGGCTGCTCGTATAAAACGGCGACGTGTGGACACCGCTAGAACGAGGTCCAGTCAGGTATTTGTATTGACCAAGGAATAAGTTGTTTTGGAAATAAAAGGAAAAAATAAAAAATTAATTCTGTTAATTATTCGAGATGATGAGGCATTTCAAATTCCGGAGGAAACAAATTATTGCTCAAGTATACGAGTTCACGATGTCGCAGACAAAACGTACGTTCGTTCACGACTTGAATTATCGTAGCGACTATATTTTCCACGTCTGGCGGATTTTTACACTGCTTTAAATATTGGTACTGTAGAACTTCGATTATCCGAACCAATTGGGATCGGAGCTTGTTCGGATTAACGAAAATTCGGATAACAGAACAGTCAAAGTTGTTTTGGAAATAAAAGCAAAAAATTAAAAATTAAAAATTAAATCTGTTAACTATTCGAGATAATCAGGCATTTCAATTTCCGGAGGAAACAAATTATTGCTCGAGTATACAAGCTCACGATGTCGCAGACAAAACTACGTTCGTTAACGACTTGAATTATCGTAGCGACTATATTTTCCACGTCTGGCGGATTTGTGAGGACGCATTGTACTGCGGAATTGAATGGAGACGACGAAAAGAGTAGGAGAGAAACAGGGCAGCGAACTAATTTTCTCGCCTACGCTCTCGCCTATGAAATTGATGTCCGCACTGCCCCCTCGGATTCAAGGGCTATGTGGGTCACACAGCATCGGCAGAACTGATCCACCATTATACTCGCCGTTACTTCTAATAGAGCGATTCCGCTCAAGTTACGAAACCGAGAAGCTTCAAGAGACATTGCGTAACCCGGAAAATACGTGATCCAGCATCGTCGATCCCTTCGCACACTGCTCTATATTTCCATACTGATAGATTGACCTAGTTTCGTTAAAAAAAAATTATGTAATAGCGAAGAGCGGAGCAAAACAGAAGCCCGGGGCAATACGCACTATTTTTCCCAATATTTCGCAGACTTTAATGCAAGAATATTGATATCCTTAACG
>JAPYZC010004742.1:0-11772 GCA_030522665.1 Ichneumoninae sp. A BG-2022a | reverse complement strand
CTGACCAATTTTGAAATTCCCTGACTTTTCCCTGATTCCCTGACCAAGTTTTTGTTTCCCTGACTTTTCCCGGTTTTCCCTGACCGCGGCCACCATGTTTTTTTGCAATAAAAAAATTAATTTTTAATTAAATAAATTTTTTTTTATCTCATTAAAAATGCGCAATTCTTCTCACAGCAACGAATATTTTACTAGCGGGTGTCGATGTCCTCGTCACGACGTAACGAAACCTCTCCTCGTCCACCGAACTCGTGTCTACGTCGACGAGAACTTCGTTCCAGGTCTCATCGGTTTTCTTCAATGAAAGAAATCAACTTTCAGATCAATGTGCGGATGCAAAATGAAGTTTTATCATCGTCTTTAATAAACAAATATGAAGCAAATAATAAACCAATAATCAATAAATAATCAACAATCAAAATTACTCAATGCCGTTTACCTGAAATTTGTGTATGGGCAAAGCGTCAAAAAATTCATGAGCTACGAACACGCTGAATTTCTTAGGGACATCCTTGATGGAATAATACCAGAAAACCTGCACACCGTCCTCGGTGATTCCCCGCCGGTAATGACCTACAGAATTCTCCTTCGTGTTTGCAGCCTCAGAAACCTCCTCGGACGATGAGCACAAGTTTTTGGCTTGTACCGAAGACAGCGCTGGACTTATTTCCACCATGTGCAAAGAGAGCTTGTCGATTACTTTCAGCTGCTTGAAGACCTGACAAGAACAAGAATCGAGTCACTCATCGGAATCTAAAGATCAATTCCGAGACAGAATTTTTCTGAGCGTCGGAACATCTGTTCTATTCTATTATTATTTTCTGTTATTTTTTTCTCTATTAGTGTTTTCGATTATTGGCATTTTATTTTTTGCGTTTGCATCATTATTGTATTCCACTATTTTTCTGTTATTTTTATTTAAGATAACAGATTAAAATAACAGAAATTTTTATTTCTGTTATTTTAATCTATTACTTTGCTATTCTGTATTATTGTTTTCTTGTTTTTATTACGTTGCTTATTTTGTACTGGCACAGTGTTCTTAGGGGGCTGCGGACACAGAACACGAAATAAACGCTTCTATCTATCTAACATTCAATTTCTTGATGTCCGCGTTAAAAATTTACCCTCAACAAGTCTCTGCACAACGTCCCTCTGCCTGGGCCCAATTCGACAAGCTGAAACGGATCGCAGGTGATCTTGGAGAGCTCGTTTACCACCCAAATTCCGATCATCTAAAAGAAAGTTTATTTTATTATATTTATAACTGAAAATAAATCGACGCGTCCATGAAATTTACTTCTCCGAATAGCTGGGTGATCTCCGGTGACGTTGTGAAATCTCCGTCCTTGCCAAAAACATCTCTGTTCATGTAATATCCCGCGGTCGGATGAGTGAGAACTTCCTTCATGTAATCCGCAACGGTGATGGGACCGCAGGCGCGAATCTTCGCGGATAAATGTCTGTAGAGAAGAGATTTTTGGTCTGTGCTCGACGACGCTGCTTGGGACGAGTGGGAGTTCTCGGGGATTGTTGATATTCGCCGAGCAGCGTAGTCTCCGAGATATTCGGTAAAATTGCTGGGAAAACTTTTGGTCCTACGAAAAAATGTCACTGTCCGAAACATGTCGGTTTCGAACTCACTGCTGATTACTTCGCAACTGTTTGGACATCGAATTCTTTGCACGGATTGCGATGTTTATTTTCATAAAACTTTCGTGCCCTCCCGGCGCGGTGTTTCCAATGAACAGCCAGAAACAAGCCGTCACAACGGAAAGATAAAAGTTACACGGAGAGACTGTAGAGGCGCGTTTTAGTAGAAGCTGTGATGGACGGCTGGTAACTTTTATATTCCGAGGTAAGGTAAACGGCCCAGTTTCCGATACAAACGAAATAGACGGCATATTGAAGAGCGGTTTACTCTTGATTAATGCCGCGATACGTATATTTTTAATAAAATGTTCCCTTTAACAATTGAAGAAGGCGGAAACTGGGACTAAAGGTGGCGGAAACTGGGCCGCTTACCTTACCGGCCGCACGATATGAATTTATATTTATATGAATGAGATACCGCCTGCAGGATAGTTCAGTCTCTGCACACAAGCGAAGCCCACCGAGCAGCGCGCCGACTCAAGGGCTTTTTCCATGTACTCTGTAGAAAACCCTCAAACGCTGTTTTTCAAAGACGTTGCGAAACATTTGGCGACCAGCTGATCCCGGTTATCTGCTGATGTTCACTTTGTAGTATCTCTCAAGGGTTTACAGCTCTGAATGCGAGTATTTTAAACTGAAAGGCATACATGAGGGTTTTCCTCTTAGAAAAAATATAAAAGGTTGATCTTTTCGTTCGCTGAAGAGTCACGTTCGTTCTTACAGGCCCTCATTTAACAGATTTCGATAGTTTACAGTTGTGGTACCATGAAAAGCGTAAATACGCGCATATCTATGAATCAGCGTATTAAAATTATAGAGTTCGTAATTTAATTATCGCGCCACGAGAAATCTAAAGTGGTCAATTCCCTTTGTTCCGGACAATTTTCATGATAATTGATGTCCGATTTCAAATCTTAAGAGATTAAAACATTTTATTATCCACTACTTTAAACTCTGCATTAAACTCTTTTAAAAAAGGTGTGGTTTCTCCGACTTTCGTAAATTTAGAGCCCGCACAAGTATTAGTATATCAATCAGTATATCAGATATACTAATTCATTATCTTTGATAATGAATGAAATTTATTATCTTTGATAATGAATTTGGTTGCATTTTATGAAATGTTGAGTTTTTGAAAAAATTACAAAAGTTGCTTTAAATTGTGTAAACATAGACGTATCGAGTTCAAATTTGGAAGGTGAATGGAACGCTGTACAATATTTCGTATAACATTTGGTGAAAAAAAGGTCCAACTGTTTTAATTTTCTAAGATTTTGAAATTTTTAAATGTTGGAACCTTTTTTTTATTGCCATTTTACGTTTGACACGAGTTTCTGCATAAAATATGGCGCAACGAGTAAAATCAATTGCAGATTTATAATCGGCGGGAAAAATACATTAGAAATGTCTTCGAAATGACGAGTTACGATAGTTTTACTCTCAAATTTGTACAATAAAAATATTCACAACGACCTTTCTCGTAGAAAAGGTTTTGCGCAGTATGGAAACAAATTAGGAAGCCATGTGCAAAGTATTTTGCAACTATATTTCGAGAATCGATCGATATTTCACGGGAAATACAAAAAATATTCGACAATGCAATGCAGCTAGTACGTCTATATAGTGCATCGAGAAACGGTAACATAGCCGGTAATATTAGACGGTGTTGAAATCAATTAATAATTAACTTAATTGATGTAATTAACTTAACTATGTAGTCAATTCAATTTTAAGAAAACTTGAAAGATGAACACAATCTTATTCAGCTTATGTCTTTGAAATAACCGCAAATGTTGCCGCAACTTTACCGGTAAATTACAAGTAACAACATTTACCGATAAATTCGAACGTTTTTCGAGCATCGAGTAACTCGCAGCTTTGGTGCGATCTCTCAGTGTACACTTTTCGGCGTGTAAATTTCGTCGGTGTAATTTTTCAAGTTTCCTTTCTGTAAAATTGTTCAGTGTGTTTATTTGATGTACTGCCATTTAATTGCACAATGATTTATTTATTCATTCGTTTTCTTTTCGTTCATACATACAAATCGTATCAATTGTACAGACTCGACTCACGTTTCACATCACGAAAAACTACAACGTTAAACGAGTCCGTCAGATCCGTGATGTACACGTTTGTCATTGCAAAGAACATATATATATATTCTACGATGATACTGTAGTCGGATTCATTTTCATTATTTTCTCCGTCTTTGCTCTGTTATTCAATTGAATTGTCGGCCGAAAATCCTAAAATTAAACGCAATTATTCTCAAACGATTGTCCGACAGTCGATCACTTGTGCAAAATAGAATATCGTACGATAAATTATTCTTGTACGATGTGATATTGATCAACGATCGATAATATTCGACAGAAGAAAAGAAAAAGAAACTTAAACTTTGTCTCGTGCATACCTTCGAGAAATAAATGTACGATCTACCAACATCGATTCATTGTATTCACTTTGATTATTCAATGGAACTTTTGGGAAGAGTTTCGAGCGAGAGCTTAAACGCAACTGTACTCGTGGCCGCGAAAACGAAGTAATTATAATCAAGTCATACAATCACGTAAAACTTAATAAGAGCTTGGAGAAAAAAAAGTTAAGTTTTAGTAGAAAGTGGGGAGCGGTAAACGAATAGAAAATATGGGAGGAAGAGATGACATGAAAGAAAACGAGACGCAGTTTTTTCCTTGTCGTTCGACCGGTTAGCTGAAGGATGGAGAGATCGATGAGCGCCACGAATCCGTTAATCGAATCGATTGTATCGAGGATTGTTTGTTGCCGATTTTTTACGTCATTTCTGTTGGATGTTTCTTTCGTATTTAAATTAAGACTTTTTTCTTTTTTTAGAGCGTGTTGTTGAGTTCCAAACGAGGCCTTTTACTCCGCGTCCCCGTCACGTCGTCTTGCGTCTCGCCGCTCACCGTCAATAGATCGCGTTTCTTCTCGGTGTTCTACAAATTAAAAAAAAAAAAAAAAACAGTAAAAATCATTAGTCAGATTGTATGATTTTTTTCAGTAATTAAATTCTGAACGGACGAACGTTTCAAGTCACGAACGTCGAAACGAACACTTAACGTTCACAGGATACTTCTATCAACAATTTCCTTTGCTACGTTCAAGCCAATCAATCTCCCAGTTAACATTTCACAAAACTTTCCAACCAATTTGTGGCAATCTCGTTATTATCATTGTAGACAAAAAAAACCCAGAATCGACAACACACAAACAATTGTGTAAACTTGCATCAAATAAAGCGTGTCTTTGTATGTTTAATAAATTTGTTGTAAACAAAATAGTTAAAAAATCAATCAAATATCAGATTACCTTTTTATCCCATTGCTGATGAAGGTACCTTAGAAGTATTGTGGTCTTTTCTGTTACTATAACTTCAAATGTAAATGCATTAGTCGCGCGAAGTTGATTAAGTAAACGGAATCGAGGTACTATACTCCGACGCTTTAACAGAGATTGCATTTCAACCCTGTTGAAATTTAATAATTTCAACTTTAACTTAAATTGTAACTTTAAGAAATTTAATAATTTCAACTTTAACTTAAATTGTAACTTTAAGAAATTTAGTAATTTCAACTTTAACTTAAATTGTAACTTTAATTGTAACTTTCGTCGAATATGTAATTTTTAATAATCCATTTATCAGAAATCATTGCATGAGAATAGTTGTCACTTATGCTATTTAGTTGCTAAGAATTCGTCAATGCGCATGTATCCATCGAAACGCATTAATTTTTTAAATTCTATGTCACTACGCGTATACGAGTTTGGCTGCCAGAGTACCGTATCTCTAGATGACCAATATAACCATGTGGAGTGGCATAATTACTTTGCTCGGAAGGATAGTCCTTTGTCGGGAGGTAAACGGACGGCCTCTTGACACAGGTTCGATTACCGTTGTCCGTGTGAAAATTGGCAAAGTTGTTTTGGTCGTGCGAAGGCAGACCCTTCAGGAATTCAGCAACTGACTGAAAAATATTCGTCGAGATTACCGTCGGCTCGAGTTAAAAATTTTCGAGCGGTATGACGCATTATTTTCCGAATTATCGGCGACTTCGAGCGCAGAAACAGGTAACTTCGAAGTGCGCCGTTTATCGTTGGAAAATGCACACAAATCAGTGTTTTTTTCTGTCGCAATCGTGGAGATATAAAAAATTAAGATGACAAATAGCTGTTTACCGTACGACGAAGTACCACACAACAACGTCGAAAAAACTGACTTGTGCGTGTATTATTAACCTAAAAAGTAGGTGGCAACTAAAAGTCGTCGACTTTTTGTTTATAATATTGTTGCGAAGAAATATTTTTACCATTATAAAAACGTATATGGGTGGGATTGCGCGACGATGCAGGAATTCGTCCGATCCTCCGGGTAAGAGACCGAGCGCTCGCGAAAAATATTTCAATAACAATATACGATCCGAGTTTATCAGCACTGTTGTCTAATGTCCGGTTCAATTCGGCTCGGCGGCCCGATCGTCCCTAGCTGGAGGTGAACATTACCGTAACTTCTGGAAAGCGTCATATGACCGATATACATTCGTCATATTATGAATTATGACTAACGATCACACAACGAACAGGGTAACATATAGGTGCCCGAATGTACGAGATTTTTTGAGAGCTCTATAAAATTAGCCATGCTATGTCCATTTTAAAAAGTGCAATTTATACCATTCGATTGGTGGTGATTGGTAGCCTAATTAATTTGGTGGTTAACCCTGGCGGAACTGATACAACCACGGATTTGGAGTTGAATCGTCGTCGCAGTCTCACGAGGGCTAGACATGCATCTGCGAGTTGCAAATTGCAACTCGTCTCATTGCAACTTGCAATGAGACGAGACTCCGGGTTTGTCGGATGAGACCGACCGCTTTGTGCTAATTTTTAACTTTTCAAATAAATAAGGCTATATACAACGATGGTTGCAAGGGTTACGGAAAAAGGACGTTAAAATAAGTACACAAGATTATACGCTAGTCTAAAGCAAGTCAAAATTTCGAACATTGTGCATTATATTAGTACTTTACGATACTAGTGCGACAATAGTACATTTCGATACGAGTGCGAAAAAACTTTTTCTGACGAGTGTGAGTTCGTCGCACGAGCCGAAGGCGAGTGTTGCAATCACACGAGTTAAGAAAATGTTTTTCGCACGAGTATCGAGCAAAAATGATTTTTTTCCTTTGAGTATTTTTACTATGCTCAATTACCGATTATCGATTGCTGGATAGATTGATTTTAGAACATTAATATGTGCAGACGTTAATATGCTTCGAGCGAAAAAGTATTCTGCTCGAACCAAATTGTGTACTTCTTTCCACAACGCATTGGTAAGTTAACCGACCAATGAGAGATTACCGTTTGAAAATGACAAGCCCTCATTGGTTGGTTAACTTACCCGTGGTGAAAAAGTATAAAATCAGGTTTGATGAAAATAATTTTTCGCTTGAAATATCAACGTCTGCGTTTCTTAATGTTCTAAATTCAGTCTATCCAGTTATCGGTAATGGGTAAATTGGTATAGTTAAAATCATCAAAGGAAAAAAATTATTTCCGTAAAAAAAAATATTATTACTTTCCGTGTTTTTTGTGTTGAATCAATTTTGTTTCCGATATTTGACGGCAGGAATGCGAATTATATTATATCGTTTCGCCTATTAAATCGCATCATGTTTTACATATTGTTCGTCTTGCATTCTGTTTTTACTCAGACGGCACTGAAAACATTTTGTTACCCAACAAGCTTATAATTGAAGTCCTTTATTATCGTAAACCGAATGGGCATTGCAAATTTGCGAAAAAAACCTGTTACGGTATTTCGGTGACCTTGAGGAAGTATGAGGCCTCCGGGATCGAAAAATCAATATTTTTAATATAAAATTTTGAACGCAAAACGCAATGTCGATGCCACGGCGAGATCGTCGCTGAGTCTTAGAGAAAAAGGAGTTTTCTTAGTGGAGCCACGAGGTCTAAAATAAAACAAAGATACAGACTTGAACATTTATTGGTATCGTTTTATTTGATTTTTCTTAACCCACTGTATATCCGTTACAGATAGGTTGAACATTTTTCTCATTTTTCTTGTCTTTTTTTTTAACACATGCCTTTTCACTCGCCTGTCGGGTTATTTTGATTTCGTTTATTCAAATTTTGTCATTCACATCGTTCAATAAAGTCTACGAAAAATAGAGATATTCTCAATACAAGGGGACTAACCACTTCAAGCATATGGTTTTAGTATAGGTTTCGCAGAATACGAGATCTTTTTTTTTTGTATTCGTGTTTATTCATTCTTTTTTCGTTTCTTCCAGAACACTGAAACAGAAGAATATGCGGAGCAATGTTTTTTCGTTTAACAAATGATTAATTTTTTAATACTAAAAAAAGCACATTCGCGTATAAAATCAAACTGTTCGCTTATTATGATCGTTAAAAATTCCATTTATTCCATTTTTTCTTCCTTACGCACGTTTCTCTACTGGTTATTATTATTGCCCAAAATTGTTGTTTCACTCCCGATTTCTCGTGTATACATTACACTCAGAACGGTATTTTTTTCCTTTATTAGCGTACGGTTATGTTAGTGAAATTAGTAAAATGGCAGCTAAACTCACGGCTCGTTTATTTAAAATCTATGTGTATGGCATTTTGAATGAACGCACATTATTCGCAACTCGTTCGTAGAGGTAAGGAAAAATGGCATAGTCGTTATTGTTTGTTTATTTTCTTCATTTTTTAATCGACTCGCCCACGATGTTGATAGATGAAATTATCGAGGATCCAGCAATTGTTTTATATCGCGTATAATATAATCGTATATATGCCTCCATTAAAATTGACATGTCTATAGTATTTTCACCCTCCTCATTTTCCAGGTATTTTTTTTATTAATTTAAAAACGAATGTTAATCCAGTCCGGTATCAAATAAACGATTATTCCGTTCTCTCACTTTTGAATTTTTATTTGTGTTTATTAATTCCCGTCGTTCCTCTGTCCCGCTTTCGTATGGGGCCTAATGCTATAAGAAAGTCACTGTGAATAACGATCGAATAACTTTTGTCATGTGCGCAGCCTCCCATCTTATGTCTACGATTAATGATTCTGACCAATTTTTATTTCTTTTTCTATGTTATTAAAAAAAATCCTTTCGGACTTGACAACATTGGTCAATGTGTCGATGATTATTGAATACCCTACTTAGCCCTCCTTTCTTTTCGTTTTATCATAAAAATGACGACGATGATGCCGAAATGCAATATAATTGACGCACTAGAATTTCTAAACTCTTTACAAGAAAAAGCATTTTTGATATGTGCCTTATTTCGTTCTCCCTTCCCCGCTTTTTTTTACTGACATATCGTGTTTTATAGTTAACAGTGCGATCCTTTATCTCTTTCAGTGTCGTCGAGATAGTAACTTTGATAAGACACGCATGTATCGTGGATCTTTACCGTACGAACATTTTTTTCAGGAGGGATCACTATTCTCGAGATAATAAGGAATGTCAACGAATGATTTCATTTTTTTTTCTCTCTTCGGCGCGCAGAAATTTATCGTTATTCTCAGTGTCACGATGAAAATAAACGGACGAAGAACTAAACTAAATTAGGATCGGTTTAATTATCGCAAGACAATTTGCGATTGTTATTACGGAACTTTGAGAGACAGTTTTTACGCGACGAGACTAGCATGCTGGTCGCCTGTCGAAACGGACAATCTTTTGTATAATTTTCTTTTTTTCGTTTTCTAAAAAGTTTTTTCCTACCCCCAAATTCTCCTTGCTATATTCGGCATTTTGATGTTCTCCACTGCGTGATCGCGCGAAACGCTCGTTTGTTTCTTCTTCGCATCACGGTGTGTGTAAAAAAATTTACTTTTGATTATCGTCTGAGTTATTTTTTTTGTCTCGATATTCATATTATTCTTCCTTTTGTAAGCATTCTGTTCTCTTTCCTTTTTGTTTTTAATCCTTTTACACTTGTATACTCGAGTAGTAACTAGAATTGCGCCAAGATACATATTTTTTGTTGTATAATCTCGATGATGTATAATAATATTACGCACTGTATGTCTCACAGAATTTTCAATATATTGCTTAGATTTAATTATAGTATAACAAGACAATCTCCTCGAGTCAATATACGTAAAACCTACAAGTTTTTTTTTGTCATCTTAATTCATCTTTAGGCTACCGTTGTTTTTATTTTTCAATATCCGTCCATAAATGTCGACCGCGGAGATATTCCACCATGTTTTTTTTAGTTTTCTTTCCTTTTTCGTTTTTTTTTTACAAAAAAGTAATTTAGGTGGCTCGCTTTGACGATCCTCTTTCTCCACGGATCTTTTGTGTTTGCTCTTACGTTCATCTACGACACCATCTATCCGTTCGAGCTAATTCTCTTAGTTATTTTCTTTGAACTGGTCTAAATTTCTCTTCTCATCTAAATGATATAGTATTTCATATCTATGTATAGTATTATCGATATAACGATTAGTCGTCGTTTTGGCCGCTTCTAGACTTCCAGCATTTACTTCATCATCATCTTATTATTATTTTAATTTATTATTACTATTACTAATTTTATTATTATTTTTTTTTATTATTCGTCGAGTTAATTATCGCCAATCGTTTATTGTAGTTTGTTCATCATCGAAAATTTATTAAGCCGTTTCGTTCCGTCGTGACCGACAGAATTTTTGGTTGGCAATGGTTTTTAAGGATAATTTTTTTCTCATTACTATTCTTTTTTTGCCTTCGATCGGAATTTGGTTTAAAAAAATGAAAAAAAAAAACGAATATTTGTTTCAATATGCGAAGTTTACTTGTCATCCCGGATGAGCGATTCCTCGGCTTCCTTTCGTCTCGCTTTCGCTTCTTTTTTTGCTCGTTTCTTCTCTTCCTTCGCCGCTTTCTTCGCTTCCTTCTGTCTCGCTTTTTCCGCCTTCTCCTCCTCCTTCTGTCTCGCCTTTTCCGCTTTTTCTCGTTCCTTTTCCTTCTCCTTTTCCTTCTTGGTTTTCTGCACCTCCTGCGCGACGGTCAACACAGTTTTTGGACAGGCCGCCGATGGCGCTGTCGTCGTTTTCGTCGTCGTCGTCGTTATCGTTGCGACTGCCTGACTCGCCGAAGTCGTCGACGCTGGTGTCCTCTTCGTCGGCAACGACGTTGGCCCCGAAGACGACGACGACGAGGTCGTCGATGAGCTCGACGTCTCAGGTGTTGACTGCGTCGTCGTTCCGTTAATAAAACCGTTACTCGTCACTCGATGACTCGGCGATGTTTCCAACTGGGTAACGATCTTCTGTGCGCATCTGTGGAGAAAAAAAAACCTATGACGTCGTACAAAGACAAAGCTAGAGACTACAATCGGTGAAATAAAAAAACCATACCATATGGCGATTTCCTGAATGAACGAAAAAAAATTCCTAAATTCGTACGTACCGTAGCCTCGTGGAAGCTTTTCCCGCACGATAGTCTCTCTGGAATTCTTTGATAGGCGGCAATCTTCGTTCTCGATTTTCCCTCATCAGGTCGTCATCTTCGGCGACCTGTTGAATTGGATCCTGATATTCCTAACAAGAAAGAGAAGAAAGAAAAAATTCATTGTCTAAATTTTGTTTCAGATAATTTATAATTTTTGCTTCCTCATAGAGGAAGCTTTGTTTTGGTGAAAAAAAAAACCGAGATTTTAATGAAAACGTGTTCAGAATGTTCGAAAACATCGAAAAATCATATTTTGAAAAAATGTCTGGATGGATGTGTGTGTGTGTGTGTGTGTGCGCGCTAGGCCTCCAAAATTCAATCGTCTATAACTCAAGAATGGTTTTATCAATCGGGGTGAAATTTGGCTCACATGTGGAGCAGTTGAGTGCCTCTGTTTGTTACAATTTATGCACTAATTGAAACATTTGTTCAGATTTTATGAGATTTTGAAATTTTTGAACAAAGTGTGTTCGCGCTCTAGCTTTCGCAAATTTTGAGATTCTGGGCTGAAACTTTTTACAGAAGTAGACCAACATCAAAGAATTTTCGCTATTAAATTTGGTACGAATCGGTCGAGGGGTTTCGGTTTTGTGAAATTTTCGATTTTTCAAAAAAT